>JAJIYU010007802.1:0-18707 GCA_030144865.1 Tinospora cordifolia | reverse complement strand
TATACTAACTTATTAATATCAAAATAAAAAATATTTTTTATTTATTTATTTATTATTATTATTGTCATTTTCACAATGTATACGCATTTGTAAATTTTTCGGGGTATTACACCTTCATGCTCATAGGCATTGACATGAAATTCTTGGACTATGGAGATTGTAGGTGTCACTTAGGAATCATGTGCCAAAAGTCTCGGATGTGATTAGATTTTGCTTTGACTTCTACTACTTTGAAATTATGTTGATCCTCTAGGACTGCAAAGTGTAATCTCTTTGGTTTGGAAGCCATGTGTTTCACTCTAGGGGCCCTACAACCAAGTGTTAGTTGACAAAATATAATAACCATGTGAAAATAACTCATGGGCAACATTTCCAGTATATCTTGAGTATTTCCGAATCACAGTAAAGCCCAATACACTAAACATAAGGTAGATGGGAATAATTTTGTGAAGTAGACATGCTCAATGAGTAGAAATCCAAGTAAAGAGGTAAATTTGCAAGAAAATTTAGAGGCAATGCAAAACAAATCCAAAAATAATGAAAGCTTAAGTAGAAAAAAATTGAAAATGTGAATGAACTCACAAAACTTCAAATCAAAATGCATTATTCATTGAACATGGGAAAACTAACTATAAAAGAGCATAAAAATGATAGAAAATAGAAGAAATAAGTCAAGCTACTCACATTGTAGAAGAAAAATGCAAGAGAAATCGAAGAGGCATAAAGACAAATAGAGGAGTGTGAAGCTTCAAACCCAAAACACGCGCGGAAATGAAAAAAAAAAAGCCAATATACTTTTAAATAGGACAACATTACCATGGTAGTGCATACACTACCACAATAATGCCCAAAATAGTTGTTGGTTTCTGTGCTACTGTAAAAATTGTAGAAATACATGTTCTGATTACTGCGGTAATGCACTGCAATAACTCAGTAATAAACAGAAACTCCCTTGGTTACTACAGTAATGTACCGTGGTAATCAGAACTCTCATTCCTTTTTTTAGATTGAAATGCATGCATCCTAGGAAATTCGTTTAAATCATAATGAAAATATAATGAACAAAAAGGATATTAAAAAGAAAAGGGAAGAGAGTAGGTTGCTTCCTACTAAGCGCTTTGTTTAACGTCATTAGTTCGACATGGATACAGATTATTTATAGCCCAATGTTGCAATCTTTGTATCCAGCTTTGTTCCTCTTTTCTCTTGCATCACCTATAACAGAGTAACCCCCAATGAATCCAAGATTAATTCTTTGTGTTTTGCTTTGGGCCAGTCTTGCATGATCATGTTTGGTTGCTACTGATACTCTACTATTGGATGATATGACTACTCCATGACAATCTGGTGGACATAAGGCATCAACTGACTCTCTAATGGCATAGCTATGCTTCTGGCATGCTTGTACTGACTTCCCTTTATCAAGTTCAACATTTGTAGCCTTAACATCATGAAGACTAGGCTTTTCAACCACTACCTTAGAGCCAGCTTGCACCACAGTGATTCTCTTGCATTCATGATCTTCAATAAGTAGCTTCAAATATCAATATATGTTGAAGAATACTTGATGATCATTTACTCTCAATGTGAGCTCTCCTTTTTGTACATCTATAATGGTATGACCAATGGCTAAGAACAATTTCCCTAGAATCGATGATGTTTAATTGTCATCTTCCATATTTAGTACCACAAAGTCCACTGGAAAAATAAATTTGTCGACCTTGATAAGCACATCTTCAGTGATCCTTTTTTGGATAAGTAATAGAGTAGTCCACCAACTGAAGGGTTATATTGTTTGGCTTAATCTCTAATAGGCCCAATCGTCGATGCACTAAAAGTAGCATTAGATTTATATTGGCCCAAGTCACAAAGAGCCTTCTCAACTGTTGTTGTGCTTAGATTGCAAGGAATGGTGAAACTCCCCAAGTCTTTCAACTTCTATGCAACTTCCTCTAAAGCACTGCATTCCTGTGTGAGCCTCACTAAGTCGTGATTTTCAAATTTGCCTTCTTGGCCATGACTTATTTCATGAATTTCACATAATTTGGTATTTGTTACAGTGCATCTGCAAAGATAATGTTGATATGAATCTTTTTAAACATATCTAAGAATTTACTGCTCATCTATTTTCTTCTTGTGAAATTGTTGCGAAAAAAGGCAATGAAAGAGGCTCAAGATGTTTGTTGCCCTGCATAGTAATCCTAAGAAATCTTCCCTTCTTCTTTTCCCCATCAGTGGGAACGATATCAGTTGGCTCTTTAGAAACAAGCCCCTTGGAATTGTTAGACTCATTAGCTAGCATAGAGAAACTAGAGGGTAACGATGGACTGTGGATTTCTCTCCCACTTCTAGTAAATATAGTGTAACACCCCAGTTCTCAATCCTTCATTTCTGTCATGTTTGTCTTGCATGGAGAGACGCACCATTAAATGTTGGCATGGTTGTCATCTACCAAGAACTGGGACGTTACTTTTCTTACATTCAATTCTCATTAAATATCATCTGGACATACCAGAACTCATATACATAAATAAGCAAACTCTTGGACTCACCAAGGAGTATCACATGGAAAGCATGTAGTGATCATCAATAGTTAAATCATTAACTTCTACATTTAAATTTTAAATAAATGCAGAACAATTTTCCAACTGAAATCTCTGAATATGGCCTATGTGGCTGAAGTCTAAACCATAAAGACAATTAATAATTTAACACTAGTCTGGAAGTTCATACACCCAGTCTAAACTAATTACCCAACAAAAAAAACAGTGATAACAACCTCGATAGTGAGGTTTGCAGCTACTATAGTACTCCGTAATACTATCAACATGAATTGCCTTAAGGATCACCTAAAATGGAAGGGTGGGGTGAGTTTAAGAACCCAATGGATCATACATAGTACATCAATAAAATTATTTAAATCAAACATAGAACATGCAAATACTTATCAGACATTGGGTGTTTCAAACATTAAGTTATCAACAGTCATCAATTAGACTGAAGGGTTTAACCCTAGTATTTTCTTATCATTAGCATGTCAGAGAAGAAGAGAAAAATGCACTATATGTCATATTCCAATGGGACAGGAGCATACCCATTATGTAACCCCCAACCCCCACATTCTTTGAGTATTGGACATAACCACCATTCTTTGACAGTGGACTTAACCATTTGGCGAGTTGGGTCCATGTTACTTTACAAGTGATACACACTTAACTTTCTATGTCCATTATCACATGCCTCAATGCAAATTAAGACTACATAATCCAACTTTAATTGAACAAGGCCACATTGTAAGAGATAAAGGAAATACTAGTCTTTATTAATTCACAAAGAGAAAAAGTACATAACTTTTAATTAAAAACAATTTTGACAGAATCAAAACTTGGCAACATGCCTACATAGAAACTTTCCAAAAACATTAAGAAAAATGTCTCTTAACCAAAATCTATGGTATGATCAACTTCCTGAAAAAAAATAAGAGAAGAAGGGGTGAGCACAAAGCTCAGTGGATCTTTTTCAAACAACCATTTTTCAAATTCAAACCAATAACACATTTATATTTCAAATACTTGCATATATTAGGCATTTCAAGCATCCATTTGTTTAAAGTTGAGACTTTAGACCATAAGGGTTTTTAAACCCTTCATGTTGTTAACAAAGTACCTCCTTAAAGTGAAATATAGCTTTTCTTAGCCAATTTCATTAGACTTTTGAAACTTAGGGGACCTTACCCACCAACCAAGTACTTTGGTCTTAAAACCATGTGAACTAATCTTATGAAAAGAACATCCATAGCAACCCACATGTTTGTTATGATGGTACGTGATTATTTTCACCATCTTCTTTTGTTAAATCTTATATCCTTGAATCATCAAATAAATTTCAGAACATGGAACTAAGATAAATAAAATTCAGAATATGAACAATCTGAAAATCAAATCATGAAACAACCATAATCATGCATCATACTTTGAAATAAAGCCTAACCATGATACTAAACATGGCATGAATATTATGAATGCATAAATCTAAATAAGGATCAAATCTAAAACTAAAATATATTTTAGAATACTAGAACTAAAACTATTTTGATTTCTAAAGCCATACAAACAATGAACATGCTAATAATTCAAATAAGAAAAATGGGTGTTTAGAAATCACTTCCACCTTGAAATGTATTTTCCCAAAAGTCCAGCAAAGCTCCCAATGTCTTTAATACTTCCAAACACTAATAAAACAACTCTCTGCTAGCTTCTAAATGTTGGAACTAAAAGCCTCTCACCTTTACACGAAAGAAAACGAAAAGAAAAGAAGAAGAAGAAGAAGAAGAAGAAGAAGAAGAAGAAGAAGAAGTTTGAGAGCACTATTGTAAGGGATCTCTCTTGTTCTTGGAATGAGTGATTGTGAGCAACTTATGGGGGTTTATATAGGAGCTCATTAGCATATGGGAAATCTTTGGGTAGCTTTTGGGCAACATGGGCAGCTTTTCACTTTTGAGCAAGTTTCCAAACACCAAAAGAGAAATATGACAAGTTTGCACAAAGATCACTAAACTTGCCAATTTTCTTATGAGCCATGATTTGGTTCTTCATTAAATTTCTTAATTAATATCAAGGACTATTTTCAGACTTAGAATAATGCTAATATCACTATGGGACGTCCCAAGTTAGATCAAATCATGCTCATATAATATTCTTATTTGGATTCATAGCTTGTTCATCACGCAACTCATATGGGAAACTTTCCTATTTTCTATTCTTGGACGCCAAGAATGGGGAGTATGTTATCAGCCTTGAGAGGACACTAGATCATGGTCTTAGGAATCCAATGTTGGCTCATGGAAACATTCTAATCAAGCTTACATGAGGGCTGGTGCACCACATGGTCTTTTCCCTTGAGTTGACGCCAAAAGAAAAAGGAAAGCTTCTAATTTTGGAACCTTCTAATTTTGATTGTATGGACAGTAAGGGATGGCTATGGTTTAGCTCTAATTAGACATTTAACACTTCTAATTTGGTTGCTCACATGTGCATGGTTGGGACGTTTTTGGGTTATGTGGGTGCACACTTGATCATTCTCTTTGGTACATGGGATCGTTTTGTCTTGATTCCTAATCATGGGTGATGCCCCATATATGTGAGTGCACTGAATTATTTAAATGGTACATAGGATCATTTTCATAGATTTAAATAAAGGAACATCCCATGGAGTTTTGGGTAGGGTGAGGGTACACTCGATCACGATGTTTCACCTATGTGACTTGCACATGTTAGGGTGTATGTTTATGTCATGATGACCTCATTACCATTCATGGGTTCACAAAAATTTGACAAAAATTAATATCGTCTTATTCACAAAGAATTATGATTTATAACCTATAGTTTTGGAATCACATAAAAAAATTAAAATTTTCGATATGGTTTGGCCAAATTGGTTTTCATTTACTTTCCTTATTTAGAACCCACTGAAGGCACTATGAAATGAAAACTCAAATCTTGGTCAATTCTTTTAATTTTTGGATATGATGTTTATTTTTTTAATTCTTCTCATCTTGTTTCGTTTCGGGTCATTTCGATTCCCCGAAGTACCCTAAATGATAATTATTTCTAATTTGGATCCCTTGAAGGGCATTTGGCAAATGAAAACCCTAATGTTGACCAATTGTTCTAATTTTTTAATATGTTGTCCAATTAGTTGGTTCATATCACCTTACTTCATTTGAAGTTGATTTGGGTCCTTAAGGGTCACTAAATGAGAGTTTTGAAACCTGCTAAATTTAGCCCTAAAATGAGCCTAGTTTCATTTTGCACCCAATTGCACTGATTTGATGATAAATCTCATTTAATTGAATATAAAAAATTCAGGGTATTACACATTACCCAACCCAGGAACTAGGGTTACACTCATTGCTCCATTATCAAAGAACTAGGGTCACACCCATAGTCATATCATCGGAAACTAGGGCAAACCCATCATTCCTTATCGCGAGAACACCCACAGTGATCCCCCATGGAACATTGTGACGGTACATAGTTCAATTCTTAATTTAACTTTGCTTGTATATCAACAAGCCTTCCATGATAAGCATAATTATCATTTCATTATGTATAGCACATCATTGTACAGTAACGTAATCATGCTGATCATCTCATAGAAATATAAATAAAGCAACAATCATCCCATGTTATAAAGCTTGTAAACACTGAACATGGACATATAACTCATGTTATTCTAGCATTCATGTCATTCACAAATCATATAAACAACATTCTAGCATGCTCCTAGGCATTCAACCAATGTAAACACACCACATGTTCAGTGTTAAAATTCAAATAATACTAGGGAGCAAGGTAATCACTTCCACCTGTTGCTATGCTCCACTTGTTCTTATCCTCATTCTGATGATTTGAATCCTCAACTTATAATGGTTTGATATCATAATTTAGTACGCTTAAACCATGATTCAATGTCCACTTAGTCTAAGTAGTAATTGGTGTGCACCTACGTAATATCCAGTGGTTAATATCATGTTCTTTTTCTGTGCACCACTATAAAAAGGGGTACTACCGCAGTCATTCAGATTTGTGCATGAAAACTCAAAAAAAAGGTCTGGGATACATTACCGCATTCGCCAGAATCAATGACACCCGTTACTGCGGTCAGTTACCGCGGTAACCCAAAAGGGTTTCACATGAACAGTGTATCATCGCGGTTGTTAAGAGATTTTTTAGAAATGTGACACTTGCATGTGCACCATCCCATTCTTGGTTCCCTTGTGTGTTTTACACTCCAATACACCAATATTATCGTTAAAGTATACGTCATATTTGAATGAAAAACGTCATACCTTGTGTCCCTCATTTTCCCCCTTTGTTCCTTTCCAAAATGAGATTTCAACCCTCAACAATCTGTCTTTCAAAGAAAATACACTTAGGAAATGTCGATCTATGATGAGAACTCGTGATTCCAAGTGAGGTTTCATGATTTACTTGAGCACAATGATTTGGAACGATGCCTCAACTAATTTCCCTTCTTGTTGGTGTTGTTCTTCATGGATCTAAGCTTGAAAACTAGTGGAGAAGGGTTTGGAGGAGTTCAAAATTCTTTATAACTCTAAGGAAGTGAGAAAAACTGGAGTGGAACGACAAGTTAAGGTTTTGGAGAGAAACAACGAGTAGCAATGCAAATGTTTGTGTGAGATTAGGGTTTTTGCAAGAACATTACAGATATATCTAGTTTTTATGTATTACCACGGTAATGACTCCAATTATCATAGTAATCGTGTGATTAACTCTTCAAAATTAGGGTTTAAAGCGTATTATTGCGGAAGCCAAAATACATCGATTTTTAGTTTTGTATAGCATTACTGCTGTAACAGTTTCCATTACTACGATGACCAAAACGATGCCATTTTTCACGCATTTCTCATTTTTCTGATCATTAACATGGTAATACAATTTAGACAATGATAACTAGAACCTTTTGTCATTTTTGTGTCTTCATGATATTTTTAAATTTTTCCTTAATTTCTACGATTATCTCAAGTTTATTTCCACTTGTATTTTATGATTGTGAAGCATTTATAATTTTTTAAATTATTTATTTAATATATTTTTATATTTAAAACTCTCACGATTCTATAATTCATTCATTGACTTTTGGGGTATTACATATAGCCTTGCAGCTCTCCTTCCAATTTACTTGGGTATCACTATGAAAGGACCCCCATTGTTGATCAGCGCATGTCTGGGCTAATTGTCCTACTTGAGTCTCAAGATTTTTCACATTGGTATTAATATTTCCTATCTAGATTTCCAATCTTGAGACTTTACTATAATTCTTATCTATTTGACTAGTCAACTCTTTGAAGAATCGGACCTGCATATTCATCATTTCATCTAATTTTTCCTCCAATGATAGCTTCTTTTCTTGTAGGCTTTGTTGTGGAACAAAACCTAGCGGGGCTTGCTAAACATTTCTATTGTTGGCATGATAGAAAATCTCATGGTTTTTTATTCCGAGATGGTAATATTCAGGAAGCTAATTCCCTTATTGCTACCCTTGATAGTTGTTAAAGCAGTCAATCATGCTCATCTGCTCTATAGATCCCTCCTTTGTAAAAGAAACTTTACTTGTTTTAGCTAGGATGGATTGAGTCTATTGTGGTTGAAATTGTCCACTTCAAAGCTTCTCATCCCACAAATTTAACTGGTAAGTCATAAAGGTTATCTATGCTTGTAGAGCTATAATTTCATCAACCTCATGGATACCAACCTATTTCAATGATGCTTGTTTAGTTTCACATCCATAGGCACTGGCTACCATTTCTTCAATAAGATAGGTGACTTCGGTTGTGGATTTTCCCATCAAAGACCCTACAGCTGCTGAATCTACCAAGGCTCTAATTGGTGGAGTTAAACCACTATAGAACATTTGCATTTGGAACCATGGTACGAGCACCTTCTTAGCAGATCCTTGAATCTCTTTCAAGCTTCATAAAGAGACTCAAAGTCTGATTGTTTGGATGAGCTTATCTCACCCCAAAGTTGATGCACTTTGGCCAGAATGAAATATTTTTGTAAAAACTTTTGACCCATCTCTTCCCAAGTGATAATGCTACCCGATAAGAGTGTCTGCAGTCATGTTCATGTTTTACCCCTTAAAGAGAAAGGTAAAAGCCTCAACCTCAGTTGATCCTCAGTCATACCATTCATCTTAACTGTATCACAAATCTTCATGAAAGAATTCAAGTGTGCCATTGGATCCTTTGTTGCCAAATCCCGAAACTGTTGTTGCTAGATCATAGTAATTAGGGATGGCTTCAACTCAAAATTGTTGGCATTGATTGGCATTCTAGGAATTTCGGAGTATTTATTGCTAAGCATAGGCTTGCAAAAGTCCCAGAATAGTGTTTCACCATCATTGTCAACCACTAATCTATTGATTTCAGTTATACCAAACATATGACCTTGAACTTCTAGTTGAATTTGCCTTAGTATCTTCAACTAGGATGGATTGTTCAACTCAGTTGAGTCTCTACTTATCAACAAACCTAAAACACCACAAGCAAAGCAAAAAGATCAAGTGTATCCAATGAATTAAATGATAAAAAATAAAATAAAATAAAATTGCCTTAATTAAGATTTAACCAATTTCAATTGGTTCTAAGATTATTGTACATTGTTCCCCAGTAGTGGCGTCAAAATATTGTTTCAATCACTGCAAGTGTATAGTATCGTAATAGTAATACACAATAGTATACCGAATATTGGCTTCAGGGAACAGTTAATTGCCAATAATCCTAAAGCCCAATTTACAATTAGTCTCAATTTTATTAAGGCTTTGAACTAAGTATGAATGATGTAAAATTAATCAAACCAAAATCAAAAGAGTGTTGGATTTTAAAACTATATGAATGAATGATCTAGGATAGTAAAATCTTGTATAATCGTTGTTAATTCCTATTTCAATTAATTATTTCCTAATTCTACAGGTTATAGCACTGATTATAAAACCTTCTTCCGAGTTATTTTTATATCTATTAGCTAAATCTCTTAATACCCTCTCTCAAGTGTATAGTCAACAAACTAATACAGTAGAATCGAATTCATGTGCAACCTCCAATTAGATCAAGGATCGTCACATTCTAGGATCAAACCTCTCTTCCGAGTTCGTTTGACATTCTAGGATCGTCCTATTTATGGCCGGTAAAAAGAAAGCATGAAGAATAAAAGGTATAAAACAGAACATCAAAATAAATTAATTAAAACAACAAATTAAGGGTTCCTACAATTACTCCTAAAATTAAAACCCTTAGCCCGACATCAAGTATGTAGTATAAAACAATAAATTAAACATATGAGAAATCATACAAGACACATAATATATCTCTCTGCAATCCACTCCATGCTCTACTCTATCTCCTTTCTTGCTGTCACAAATCCAATCTCTTAACTCTAATTCTCTTATCCATAGATATTAGAGCACTTAAAACCTTCCGAAACACAAGTTGCAAATCCTAAAATTCTATTTTGAATCACACAACCACTATAACATATCACGATAGTCTCGGTCACTAGAAAATCCAAAAATTCACAAAACTCTCAGTAGTCGCACTATCGTGGTAGTCCTATTGTGTGTTGTAATATCCCTCTAGTTTACGAAGTAGGCTTCGACGGTAGTCTACCGCGATAGTGACTTATGCTTTGTTTACTGCAATAATGGGTCACAGTAATGTATTAGCCTGCTTTCCTTGTTTTCACGCTCTGGTTACCGCAGTAGTAAATGGATTTCTATAATTAGATCTTTTTTCCATCTGTTTTCTTCTTTGTACCTATTTCCACTTAAGCTAAACCTGCACAAACAACTGAGAACATTTCTCTGGCATTAAATCATAAGTATAAATGAATAAAAATCATATTGAAATTTTTTAACTATATAAATAAATATGCAATGCTCAGATAAATGCTTATGTACCTATTTATAAGCAAGTTTGTCCTATTCCTACTTATCTCATGTAAAACATATGCAAAATACCTATAGTATAGTTAGTATTCTTTGCAACTAACCGTCAGGTTAGGAGCAAACCCACAACCCAACCCAAGCAGTTTGGGTTTGGTTTGGGTTGGGTTGGTTCATCAAGTTGACCCTAATTTAATATTGTTTTAACTATATTTCAATGCTCTCATTACAAAAGAACTATCAAATTAAAACTTTCTTTTATATTTATTTTTAATTATGATTTGCAATTGACACATGACACATACGAAAATAATTATATTTTGAAATATCCTTACTACTTTGATTTACATAAATTTACTTAATGATATCATCTTTAAAGTTAAAATTCTTCTAGTGTAAAATCAACGATTTTGTAAAAATGAAAAATTATTATTACTAGTTTCTAAAAATAATAGATTGTAAATATATAAAAAATAAGATCTCATGTCAAATAAATAACTATATCAATTTAAATAGTTACTTGTAAGTTTATCATATATATATATATAGCAAAAATGTTTCAAAAACTTATTTCATTTGTTTTTAAAAATATTTATAATTAAAGAAGAAGAAGAATGAGAATAAGAAGAAGAAGTAAGATTGGGTTGGGTTAGTTACGTTTGAGTCTTTAAGTATTCAGCCTGCAACCCAATCTAAACCCTTCAGGTTGGCTATTTTAAAACTCAACTCGGCCCAAATAAATAATGTAATCCAATCCAAACCAACCCAAAAGGTTCAGATTGGTCAGTTTGGTTGGGTTGGTTGGGTTGATGAACACTCTTAAATTGAGCTTTGTTAGAAAGGGCTAAGAGTGAAACTACATGTCGGGCTTTCTAAAAGGTTTTGGGCAAAAGCAGTTAATATAATTGCATTTGTGGTGAACAAGTTTCCATGTACAGCTTTGGAAAATAAGGTTCTTGATAAGGTATGAACAAGTAAATAGGTTGATTATTTAAACTTAAAAATTTTTGGTTGTTCAGCTTATGTGCATGTTTCCATAGAAAAGAAGTCTAAATTGGATTATAAATCTTTGAAGTGCATTTTCTTGGCTATGAGAAAGGGCTTAAAGGCTTCAAGTTATGAGATCTAATGAATAAGCAAAGAGTTATCAGCATGGAAGTTATCTTTGATGAGAAATCTATGCTAAAAAATGATATTAAGTCTGAGTGCACATCTCAAAGCAATATTAGCAGTGAGAAACAAGCGGTTGAGGTGGAGTCAGATAGTGTGCAAGGCACTGAAGTTACCACATAGGAGGCTTCACATACATTACAACAGTAGATTGACCACCAGCAAACAGAGAGCATTACCACTTTCAAACCATGGAGAACTATCAAATTACAAGTTCAAATTGAGAGGAGGATGAAGCAGCTTTTGCTCTCATCACTAATGTAGGGATCCTACTACATTCAAAGATATTATCCACATACAGATGGCATAATGGATGCAAGCTATGGAGGAACAGATGGAATCGTTGCATAAAAATGGTACATGGGAATTGATGGCATTACCTAAGGATGATAAGAAGGCAATAAGGTGTAAATGGGTTTTCACAAGAAAAGAAGAATAAAATGAGAAAGAAGATGAAAGATTCAAGGCAAGGATTATAGCCAAGGGATACTCATAGAGGGAAGGCATTGACTACAATGTGGTATTCTCTTTAATTGTGAAGCATGCTTCTATTCGAGTTTTGTTAGTCATGGTAGTTGAGTATGATTTGGAGCTTGAGCAGTTAGATGTAAAGACAACTTCCCCCATGGAGACTTAGAGGAAACCATTTACATGGAGCAGCTAGAATGATTTAAAGAGCCTAGAATGGAGAATCATGTTTATAAGCTGAAGAAATCTTTATATAGTTTGAAGCAATCTCCAAGGCAATGGTACAAGTGATTTGATTCCTTTATGCTAAGTGTAATAACTCGTAATTTTCATGACATGTTAAAATGACATATGAGTATATAAATATGTATTGTACACATACATATAAGTGTAAACAATGTCACGTGGGAAAAAAATGCAATTTATAAAGAGGGTTGAAAAAAATTAATTAAATAAATAAATTTGGGTGACTTAATAATAATAATACTATTATTGTTGTTGTTGTTGTTGTTGTTGTTGTTGTTGTTATAAATAAGGGGTGCAAATATATTAATGGTCTGGATGAATTGATAGAAAATAGGAAAATACATCGTAATAGCTTATAATAAGATATATATATATATATATATAATGGATAATTATATGGGTATATATATTTGCTTTTAATTGCCTTAATATATGGGGTGAAATGGATTAAGAAAAAAAAAATTTTTAACAATATGTATTTGTATAAAATTGGGTATGTGGTGAGAAAATGGAAAGAAAAGAATATATATATGTTGTATGTGATGGAAAAGCTAGCAAACAAAACAAATAAATATAAATAAATAAATAAAAGAGAAAAGGGATGGATTATGGATGGTAATGGTGAAGAAGAGAAAAATAAAACAAAAAAAAACAATCTTTCTAGTCGAGCTTATATGTAAAAAAAAATGTGGCAGTGGATTTTTTTTATTTTTTTTCATCCCCATTTCGTCCTCTCTTTTACACATCAATTAAAAACATAAAACCTAGAGAGCCACCAAACAGAAAAGAACAGAGAAAACGAAATGAAATTTGGGTTTTCACGACGGATTTGATACGTAGGTAAGTCCCTTTTTCCAATTTTTGTTACAAAAATTCTTTATAAGCCACGTATTACGATTATAGGTGTGTACCCAAAAATGGGGTGTTACCCCACCATGGCTAAAACTCAGTAAAAATTATATCAATACACTTTTGGTGATATGTAGATCTCAGATATGTGGTTAGTTTTCATTCATTTGTCATGTGGATACCAAAATAAATATCCAAAGTTAAATAACTTTAGGATGGGCTTTTGGGTATATCAAATCTTAATAAAATTCTAATTGGATCCTATAAAAATGTAGAGGATAAAAATATGTATCCATCAACACCAAATTCATGAATGTTGGATATCAATTGAAATTTTGGTGAGCAATTGACCAATTGAGCTATTTATCGAAATTCAAGCAAAATCAATAAAAAAAAATTTTGGAAGCCTATTTTTAATATTTTATGTTATAAAAGTATTTTATATGAGCAAAATTAATCTTAAAGATTATTGAGCATATGTAGATTAATGTGCATCGATACATGGGGTCGAATGCATATATTTGATTAAATATGAGTTGTAAATACGTTGAAAATAATTTATAAAATAAATTTAAATGAGTTGAATTTGATTTGATGCATGTAAAATAATTTTTGGTGATAGGATTATATTGGTGCTATGGAGATAAATTGTTATTGGCTATTAGGAACTAGTTGGGCATGAATTTTGGTGAGTAATCGTTGCTTGTGATATTATGTATGACATTGATATTATATTAAAAATATTGATTTTATTTAAATAGAATGATATATTGCATTTCATGCTTATTTAAATCTCAAAAAATGATCTTAATGCATTGTAGCATGTTAGTTAAATACATAAGTAGGCTAATGACACGACAGCATTTTTATTGGTAATAGTCTCAAGGAATAGACTCACAACATTAACCGTTGTGGTAATCTTGGTTGATGCATTCCTTGCATGAGATGAATGAGATAGAAATGGATAAATAATTAGATAACTAGAGGTCATTGCACTCCTCATGCGCAGTGAGAAGCAGATTCACTATGTTATTTGAAAGGAGGGAGATGGTTCATTTGTTAAAAAGATTGCACATTGTTAAAATTGAATGCATGTTCACACATTACATTATGCATATATATTACTTTTATTTCCTTTGTCAGTGAAAAATTTGTTTTGCCTTGCATGTTTTATAAATATGATGGCTAGATAATACCATAAGTTAGTTTATTCATTGAGCTTGTTGTTTGCTCACTCTACTTTCCATTATTTTCTCCAGGTTTTGACAAGAAAGAGAAAGGGAAGATGTGACATCATTTCTAGTTTCTTTTGAAATTGATAGCATGTCGTAATTATGATAATTAGCTAGATTACTGGATTTGGAAATGTATATAAACTTGTTATCATATGAATCTATTGTGAGAACAAATTATGGATTATATGAATGTATGGTTAATTTTATAAAGATATATATATATATATTGATTGTAATCTATCAGATAATTTGAACTTGGTGCTATGTCATATTTTTAGAGGAGACTATCAAATTTTTCAGGAATTTGGTGATTTGGTTAGGAAGGCTTACAGGGTTTCTGACATGTCAATACTCTAACATGTTTGGAAATTCTATGTCGGTCGTGACGTCACTTGAGAAAGGGTTGCGACAATAAGGATTGGCTACATTTAGTGTGAGTGTGATTGTTGTGTTTATATTTAGTTTCTTAATGATTCCTTTATCTTGTTGATGTTTTATGTTGATGATATTCTGATATCTGCTAAGGAAAAGTCTGACATAGAAAGATTGAAATCCTTGTTGAGCATGGAGTTTGATATGAAGGATATTGGTGCTACGAAAAAGAACCTTGGGATGAAAATTTATAGGGATAGGAAGGCAGGCAAGGTGACTCTTTCACAGAGGAAATATTTAGAAGGAGTGCTAGAAAGGTTTAGCATGAGCATGCCAAACTGTTGTCGACATCTTCAGCAAATAATTTTTAGTTGTTTACGCAATAGAGGCCCACTACCAAGCAAGAGTTGTACGAGATGTCTTATATTCCATATGACAATGCTATTGGATGTTTGATGCATGTTATGGTTTGTACAAAACCAAATATAGCTCGTGCAGTGAGCGTAGTGAGCAGATACATGTCTAACCTAGGAAAAGAGCATTGAAATGCAATTAAATGGGTGTTAAGGTTTTTGCATGGGTACAACTAATTTGGGGATACAATTTATGAAAACAAGTGGTGATTGTTTAGTTATAGGATATGTAGATTCTAATTTTGCAGGAGACCTTGATGCTAGAAAATCTATTACATTTTACATATGTATACTAGCTGGGGGCCCCATTAGTTGGAGATGAATGCTACAATCATTAGTAGCATTATCTATCACAGAGGCGAGTACATTGCAGCAACAAAAGCATCAAAAGAACCTTATGGCTTAAGTGGTCGATGAATAAACTTAGGTTACCACAAGACCCCATTCAATTGCATTGTGATAATCAAAATACCATTTATTTGGCAAAGAATCAGGTATATCATGCTAGGACAAAGTACATTGATGTGAAGTTTCATAAGATGCGGGAACTAATTACTTTTGGTGAGATTATCTTTCAGAAGGTCTATACTAATGATAATGCAATTGATATGTCAATGAAGACTATCAAGGCAAACAAGTTCAAGCATTACTTGAACTTATTACATCTTCGACACGAGTAAGCACCTTTGGGTGCTCATTTGGTGATAAAACTTTCTTTGGGGTGTTTTATGAGGTTAGTTGGAGTGCATTACTGATTTGCAATTGCAGACCAAAGGTGGCTAACATGGATTGTTCACCAAGGTGGAAATTTGTTATATAATGACTCACAATCATGTGGGCCCAATTTATAAGCCCACAATTTATGTAGGTTATTTGTGGAGTCCATTATTAGGCATGTATAAAAGCTTATTTAATTAAGGTTTCTTGATTAAACTTGATTATATGAGACAGTGGGAGAACCCTAAAAGAGACTAGAATGTGAACTTGTATTCCTCCACTTTTTATAGTATATATATTTTTTATCACCTGTGGATGTAGGCATAGCTAAATCACGTAAATCTTGATATTTTGTGTGTTATTCAGCTTTATTACTTGTTGCATTCACAATTGTTTCGATCACTTAGATTGATCAATCTAAATCATTCTCAAAGTTTTTACGACAAGATCGGCATCTTTAGCACAAAGGTAGGATAGCATGGAGATTACATGCATCTTGTCACTATTTATCTAGTTTTTTTTCTTATATTTGCTATCCAAGTCTTCTTCCTAAAATTTTCCATTGGTAGGACTATTGGAGAGCAAATATTCACACAAAAGTTGAAGTATTTGAATGGCTTGTAGGACAACGGACGATCATGCGGTAGACATGTTGTAACAAAGGTTACCATGACACTACATATCTCTAAATTGGTGCATCATATGTAAGCAAGAGGGAGAAAGCATGGAGCACATCTTTGTACCATGTAAAACATCCAAGAGGATTTGGGCCATATGGACAAACTTTTCAAACTATTTATTAGTAACCCCCTCTTCAATAGAAAACTGTCCCTCACCACCTAAGATTGTAGTCTGTAGATGTGCTAAGACAGGCGAAAGGAGTAGTAACAATTGCAAAAATGACTACTTTATAGGGACTGGTTAAAATGGAACGAAGTGGTATTCAACGATAAAGAAAAATACATCAATATGAAATTTGGGCAGACTTAATAACTGTTACTATATCTTATAGATATTATGCTAATATCTATAAGATATTATATTATATATAAGATATTATATTAATACAAAGATTATATTGTATCTAAAATATATTATACCGTATCTAAATTATATTATACGATATCTTTTATTTTTTTCCTTTTTTGCTCTATTGTACAATTATAAATAGCCTACTATAGCATGTAAATTACTCATTCAGAATTCAAGGAATTCAATTCATATCATGGTATCAAAGCGGGCTCAGATTTTTTTTTTTTTTTTGTTTCATCTGCTTCGGGGATCGTACAACGATCAGCAACTGCCATTGCTCCGATTGTACAACAACCTCATACTACACTCTCAACATTTCAATTCAATCATTGTTGTTTCGATTGTTCTGTTGAGCACTGTTCTTTGAGCAATTGCCATTGCTCTTGCCACTGCTGCTGCTATAGATCTGAACCAATGAAGATACTTTAGTAGATCTGACTAGCGATCTACTCCCTATTCGTTCTATTTTGTTCATTGTGTTCGCCACTGCAAACATACTTGATGCATCGTTCAGCATTGTTCAACACCGATTTGTTGTGATCGTTGCTGTTGCTGCACATTGTCGTTCTACACGTAGTCATTCTGTTTTTCATCACCATTTTGATCTGTTTTAGTCGTTCTGCTACTGCACACTATTTTGATCTACGTTCTGCTACTGCTACCTGTCGTGCTCACCGTGTTCAAAACATCAGTTGCACACTATTTTGTTGCTGCCTGCTGCCATTCCTGCTGATGATCGTGCGATTCCTGTTGAGCACAGTTCTGTTGCACATTGCTCCGCCACAGTTCTCTGTCCACGGTCGTGCTGCGTTTTCTGCCAGTTCTCTATTTTCTGTCCTCTGTGTTGTCGGTCGATTGCATGTTTTGAGGTTGCAAACTCTTGGCTGCTACTGTGATTGTCTTCTTGCTGCCATTTCTCAATGACTGCTATTGCTAGTCGATCGTTGCCGCCGTGATCATCCTTTTGGTGTGTTGTTGTGCGTCTCTGCTCAACATTGCCACTGTTTTGTTCGCTGCAACATCACCGTTCAACCTGTCTTGTTTGCAGATCATCTGATGTTGCGCTACCACTACTCTGTTCACCGCTGCTACTACTCTGTTGTTTGCAGTTTCCTTCATCCTGCTCACTGCTAGCCCATTATCGCTGTTGGCCGACCTTAATGGTCGCTTCTGCTGGCCGACCTTAATGGCCGCTTCTGCTGGCCGACCGCCACTCTGCTCGTCATGCCTGACGTTGATGCTTCCGATCGCCGTTGTTGCTACTCTGTTGTTGTGACGTTGTGAGTTCCACCCTTGCTGTTGGCGTTGTTGATCGACACTGCTGCTCTAATTTTTTTCTTGGTCCTTGCTGCTGAATATTTTGGTCGATTCATCACCGCTTGTGCTCGCTCCTTTGCTCATTTTATCACGTTCTCACCAGTTCTACTGCTCGTGCTGTTTGCGTCGTTCATGTGTTCTTTCTTGCCTTCTATCACAGACATCTATATATAATGGATTTACGCAACGATATTATTCGTTCTATTAATACTATTTTAGATGGAACAAATTATAATATTTGGGCACAACAAATGTCTATATTTCTTACAAGTCGCCGAATGTGGCATTATGTCACCGGAGAAAAATCAGAACCTGTCCAAGGTACCGTTGAGACTGACGCTGAGTTTGAAGAAAGGCACGAGGTTTGGGCAAGTACTCACTGTAAGATTTTATCCTGGTTAATCAATACATCTGTGCCATCTAT
>JAJIYU010007801.1:0-18724 GCA_030144865.1 Tinospora cordifolia | reverse complement strand
TAACAACATCTCTAATATAATAATAAAACATAAAATTCTATGGAAGAAAAAGTTATGTGATATTTGTGAATAACCCCTAAACATAATCCCTCTTAATTAATAATGAAAGCGTTTTTTCAAAATATTTTTCAAATTATCAAGCATAATTATTGATTGTAAAAAAAATAAAATTTGGCTTCAATTAGAACTAGTCAATCAACATTTTATGTAATATATAGTAGTTCTTGCATCACATGTGATTAAAAATTAATATTTATCAGAAGTAAAATAAATAAAACAGTTTAAAATAAATAAAAAAGAATTATAAACAGTTGTACAAAAGTTTATTTTCATTTTTTGTAAAACAGATGTATAAAGATGGCAGTCAACTAGTAACCAATATATTCTTGAAGAAGATAGAAAAGAAAAGATCAACTTTGAGAAAGCAGTGACAATTCTGAAATTTGTTTAAAAGTTGGTATAGAGTGAATTAAGAGACTTTAATTTTTTAAATATTAAATAGTATATACATATATATAGAACTACGTTTTTAATTGGACAAGGTGTGTTTGGTAGTTAAGAATTTTTTTTTTTTAAAATAACATTTTCTTAAAAAAATCTCATTATTCTTTAATTGCATGACAAAAATATATAAAAAATGTAAGTTATAAGTACTTTTTTTTTAAATTAATATAAAAAAAATTCTAATGGAAATTTTTTATTTTCTAATCCTAAGCTGAGAAAAGAATTTTTTAAAAAAATTTTTTCTGGTGTTTTTGCTAATTAAACAAGAGAAAATGGGATTTTTCAAGAAACATTTTTTTGTAGACTTTTTTATTTCCTCATTAAACGAATTCATTAATTGTTATTATTATTATTATTATTATTATTATTATTATAATATGTGGTCAGCTATATAAATCTTTTTTTTTGACTTAAAACAAAATTTCTCTTTTTTTTTTTTTTTTTTGAGTTATACCCATATTTTCGGATCATACAGTTTTTTCTTTTTTTAGACACTCTAGAAACGGTTAAAAGAAAAAAAAATCATAAATAATGAATCGTTGAAGTACCCTGTAATTGTACTCTTTTTTTAAAAAATCATAAATCATTTCTTCATTTTTACCAATCACTTTTACTTCATTTTTTGACCTATTTGGTTACCAATTCGGATATAATTTTTTAAAACATCAAAAATTGATTTGATTCATGAGATTTTAAAAATGGGTTCTCTTTGACAAGGGAACATATTTTCATAAAGCAATGAAAAAAATTATTTTCTAAAATTTTTATTTGTTAATTGTATTCTGGTTTTTGGATCATAAACCAAATGCAACTTCAATGTCTACGAGTCATGCATCAGTAGTTAGTACAGTACATGGACTCCATACCATAATTCACAAATGCCCAGAAATGATTGAAGTGAAATCAAATCAAAGAGGCTATACCTTAAAAACCAAACCAAATTACGCATATTTACTTGGAACATTCAATGTTTAACAAAACGCCTTCTCAGTCACATATAAAGGTAAAAGCAATTGCATAAACACAAGAATTAAGACAACTATTAAAGGATTTATAACTCCAAAAACAATGAGTTCCTTATTTTTCTACCAAAACCTTCCTCTTCATTTCATGTGTGATCATCAATCTCAAAACAATTTACCGCCTTCTTGTTGTAATTATACAGTCGAAAATCTCCATCAACAGCTTACACTGTATCAGAAATATTCCAAAATTTTAGGGTTCATGGTACTAACCTTTTCTTCTTCTTCCATTATGATCAAACAGTCTCATCATCCCAGCCAGGAATATTGGCCGTAGCCTCATTCACCATCTTTACCAATGTGACCTACATGCAAAACCAATGCAGATAATGATGAATATTAGGATAACTGCGTCAAAATTTATATAAAGAACCCTGCCTACCATGAAGTGCCTTTCAGAGTAAGACAAAAAGGTTCATATGTAGAGCAAGTGACTAAAAGAGAAAAGTTGGAGTGAGTGACCTTTAGAAGTTCAAATCTTCTAATCAAACCAATATTCTATTTTGATACAAAAAAATCATGAATGAAAGGCGAAGAAAGAAGTTGTGTGGCTGAATAATAGGCATTGTCACAATGAAACTGATATTTTGTGATCATGCACACGGCACTGATGAAGAATTACTCAAATTGTAATCAAAAATAAAAAAGGGGTCATTCACATTATAATCAAGCCTACAACATAATAGCACAAAAAGGGCCTATCCAACATGGCATTAGAAGAAAAAGAAGAGGTTAACAAAGTGAAAAATAATTGACACCGAACTAGAACTTACAAAAGTCGGAGCACTCTTATCTAAGTAAACTATTGAATGAGACATAAAGAGACATAACGTTCCATACCATGCAAAGAACTGTGAGGCAAAACCCACATATGAAAGTTTCCAAGGAAACAACTATAGCTTACTTAAATGTCTAATTATCCTCTTTTTTAACTCTAATATGAACCTCAGTTTTGCAATAGAGGTTTAACCACTAAGGCTCTGATTTGGTAACTATTTATCATACAGATCAAAATCTCAAGGTCATAATCAGAGAAAAATGGGTTTCTCTGTCCTGTATGAGCATAAAAATAATTTCAAACCATCATACCCTTGAGAAACGCCAAAAATACTACTGAACCCAGCATTTTTGGTGATTTTTCAAGGGTGTGGTTCATCATCTTATATGGTGCTACAAGACATGGACATGTTTGTGCCATTTATGTCCTTGGGAACTTCAATTTAACACCTCTGAAATTCAATTTGAAGGTCGAAAGTAGAAGATAATGGGTGGTTGAAGTTAGGGCTTGGTTTGGAGTTTTTGGAGATAAAACCAAAAAGATGGTGGCATGGATGCTTTGCAACATTTTTCAAGAAGAATGGTGGTGATGGCTACTTGTTCTAGAGTTCTGGAGAAGAACATCAAAGGGTGAGAAGACAGTTTGGGGAGAAGAGGTAGATGGATAAAGAGAGTTTTAGTGGGGTATAACGAGCATCCCTCAGTACAGTTAATAAACATTGCCTTAAACCAAGAAGTAGCCCTGGTCTAGAATCCAACACCACAATACACAATCTGTCCGTAAATTATGAAACAAACCCCAAGATAGAATCATTAAATCAATTTGGTGCATCTAAATTGAAAAGTGAATAAATAAATCAACAAAACCATGAAGTCGATGATATTGAAGACGTAGAATAGAATTATCCTCAAGTTATACAGAAGAATCAAATTTACAAGACCCATAGTTAGTACCATCATCAATGGAGACTTCTGAGAAATGATGAAGATATTAGTAGACTTATGGCTTACCCAACCAAGATCTGAAGAGTTTTTGGTTCCAACAAATATGCACAAAATGTTACAAACAATCGCCTCCAGTAGTGGAATTGACAATCTACTAGTCTTGGCATTTTGAGATACGTTTTCAGATCTTCGACTAACTCTGGCTCATGGAGGCTTCATTAGGCAACTCCCGCCCACAAGTTCATAACAAGACATATGGCATCACCATAAAATTCATAGTCATTAATGCACTGTCTCCTACAAAACTATCCTCGAGAGCTCTGGACTTGTTGGATTAAGTTCCAAGGTATCATTTTCTTGAAAGTATGAATAGCACGATTCAATGAGATCAGTCCCCTTATAAAACACTAATAGATGCCACGCACAACGAAAAAGAACCCTAACTATGGTTAGAGCATAACAAACAGATCTTGAACACATCTCTAAAGACAGAGTACAACTATGGGAAAAAATAAAATAAAATTATTGACAAGTACATGGGTATTTGCCTCTAATGCAACTAACTGTTTCTCAAATTCAGATTGAATGCTAAATTAGAAAAATTGATAGTTCATGGTCAAGTTATTTGGAAGCCTCTTTTGGGTGGGGTTCCAGACTATGCTACCTGGACGCTTCCCTTAAGCTTAACGTGTCTGTCTCTGACACGTAATAATAGGACATGGGTATTGGGATATGTGTTCAACACTTTAGAGTTTAGAATATTGCTAAATGAACTCTCCAATGGAAAAAAGACAAAACTTCAAAGAAGATAATTGCTAATATGAGAAATTAAATTAAATGGAGAACAAAAAGAAGTGAAAATAAGAAAAAAGGGGAAAGATAAAGATATGTTGTCGAACCCATTAGCGTATTCAAGTCTCTGTCAAAATTCAAAAGTGAAAGAGTTAGACCTTCAAATATGTACTCATTTCTAACCCCATACCCAAGTCCAAGAAGCATGGACTCCAAACAGGTGTTCCAGGTCTGTTGGTTTTATGCCAGGGTGAACCTCTTCGTGTCATCATCTCTATTGTATTTGTCTGCATGTATGTTCATAAAAGTAAAACACCTAGAGTACTTACCACAGTCTGCATCACACACATTAAATCAACAACATGTACCTTCTTTCTGTTCAAACCAACAAAAAAAAGGCCTAACAAACGTCATCATGAATATAACGAGTCCAAATGTCTAGCAAATAGCCAACTTTTGACGTTGGTAGAAAAGAAAAGTAGCAATCTTCCATGATAGGTTAGTTGAGTGTGTAAAAATTGGATAATGAAACAACTGATTAGGTGGTAGAGACGGCAATTGGATTAAGTTTCAAAATTGTGGGGTGTGTTATTCAAAATAAATAGATGAAATCCACTTGATTTGATCTGTTTATTAAGTAGCATATAAAATTGTGGGATTAAATTTCAAAATTATGGGCGTGTTATTCAAAATAAACAGTTCCCATAAAGTTGACACAGTTCATGGCTGGTAAATAATATGAGTCACTATTCTATTAACAAAAATTGATTTGGGATGGGATATTATGATGTGAATTGGTAGCTAATCAATCCAAGTTGGTCCAGATTGCCAGTAGAATAGTAGTGACAGTCTAGGAAGAATCCCAATCTCTAGCCTCTCTTTGGATTGGTAATTGCTCGTTATCATTGGGATATTCATTGTCGGAGTGGTTAAGAGGGAGCAGCGGTATGGAATAGCGTTTGAGAAGAAAGGAATGGCCGCATCTTTTTGGATAAATGTAATTCTGAACGACATATATGGGAGAGATCCAACACTCTTTTTGCTACATGGATCTCAACTTCTAAATTAGGAAAATGATACAAATTTTGTGAATGGATCTATAATGGGGGGAAAATTTTGCAATCTTTGTAATGTTCTCGAATATCTCATCCGGTTGTAATTTTTATTATAATTAATAAAGTTTCTGTTTCAAAAAAAAAAAAAGAGTGGTTAAGAGGGTGGGGAAATGTAATGTAGTGGCCATTGGGCCGTGTGGGGGAGGGCGGCGGCGGGGGTGGAGGAAAGAGGGGAGGGGTATAGTATTACTTCAAAAGTTGTAATTAATTATATATCAATGGAAATTAATGTTTCTTTTAAAAAAAAGTGTTAATCAAATAAAATATACTAATACATCCATAACCACAGGGGTATGTATGTAGCATATAAAATTATATGATTCACATCTATATTTTGAGAATGTAATTTGAATGTTAAATTAGCCCACAATATAGCAAATGAAGGAAGTAGATTCATGTAGTCTGAAAAAGGATTACTTAAGCTGAGTTTAGTTTATCTATATTTTGAAGATCTTAAGATTCTTTGATTCAAATCCCAATTCAATTCACTGTATACTAAGGATTTGATTCCAATTCACAATTCTAACAAAAAAAATGTCAATAGATACTTCAGGTTTTGATTGATTCGACTCCCACCAACTACATTCAAACTTCCCCCAAATGGAACTTTCAATTGTAACATTTTCAAAAAATAGATTAACCTCGGAACCTATGCATAACTCTGTAATAATGGCCTTTAAGGAAAAGATGAAATCCATCAACATAATGGCAATGTGGATTCTACAGCTGCCATATCATATCATTTGCACGAAAACATAGCAAGAGCATGAAACTTAATGCAAATGATGGGTTGGCCAAAAAGATTGACCAAAATACACATCCAAAACGTTTATGACTCATTTTCAGACTCTTCACCAAAATTACAAAGGATTTCACTCCCTAATATGCAGTTGTTTTGGCCATCAGCCTCAAGAAAGTCGTTTCAATTTAACTGCACCTTTGCCACATAAGACATAAGGTGAAAGTAACTCTAATAATGAATTTAAATAGAAGAATAGTGGCACTTATTACATTACGTGCACCTTAACCACATAGGACTTAAGGTGAAAGTAACACCAATAATCAATTTGTAGCACTTATTGCACTAAATGCACGTAAACCACATAAAGAATTAAGGTGAAAGTAACTCCAATAATGATCCAGTTGCACAAAATTCAACAAGGTGCCCCTTAACCACATAAGAGGTGAGATGAAAGAACTCCACTAATGATTTTGGACAGAAGAATAGTGACTCTAATTGCAGTATCTGTTGATCTTCCTAAAAACATTCATCCTTGATTCTCTAGTCTTCTCAATGTTTAAGTTTTGGTCACCAACCAAACATAAGAGGGCAACCATGGTATCCAAACTTCGAAACAAATATTGGACACCCTCAATCCATTTGGTGCAGTCTTTGTGTTCCATCTAGCTACTTAAGTTGCTCCAATAAATGTGTACTTCATGACTCTAAAACATCAAATTTAGGATAGGTATATCAAATTGGAAGTTGTTTCAGGTTAGTTATTGCATAGTAAATATTGACAAACTTGCACTTTCATGTCAGTTATTACCCAAAGATTATCACCATTACTTATTTTGTCAAAATTGCCAATCAGAATTGAATATTTTTAGGATAGGTTTATCAAATTGGAATTTGTTTCAGTGAATCATAAGATTTCCAATACAAGAGCATGTCAAGTGTCCAGGAGTTATAAAGAATCAGAGTTTTTAGGCAATCAACAATTCAAGAAGACTTAATATGATTCAACTAGCAATGCAGTCCAATTCACTGACAATTCTCAACCAATTAGATTAATTCACTCATGGGAATCCAATTCAAATCATTTAAGGATAAGTTGAACTGTGAAAGCGTAATTCACCAATTCAAAATGTGATATTGAGAACTACGACCACACTTTTAGACGAATTTTGAGAATTACTGTAAGCATTTGAAAACAAGCTCCATAAAACAGGAACATCAGGTAGATTGGACACCCCAACTAAAAAAAGTCAACATCTACTTTACCCTAAAATAACAAATGAAGGTTAAGGTCTCAATTTCAAAAATAAAAATAAACTAAAATAAAAAATAATGAAGGTATACATGGTAGCAATATATGGATGGTCTCCAACAAAGAGAACATATTGACATGTGGTAACTGAAATTGGAGGCATAGACAAATTACTCTAGGTTGTATCCATCAAGAATCCGTCAAATAATAACAATAGTGAGAATTGTCTTTGTCCCTCTGAAAGAAACAGCATTAAAAAGTTTTCCAGCTACAACTTCAATGCATCAATGAAGGAAAACCAAAAATAATGTTGCTAAAAGTTGCACTCCCAGACTGACATATTTTGAGATTTAAGTGTTTATTAGATATCATTAGCGGTGATGTAGGTGTATTTATCCCACATCAACTATATCCAAACCTTCCTTGAGTCTTATATTGGGGTAGCATCTACATATTGTCAAGGGTATGCTTTCTGCATCATATGAAGGCAAATTTGTTAACTACCTTTCACCTAAAAACAATACACCCTGTTCAAGGCTACAGGCTTTCGGGTGGGAGTGTCTAATGCAAAAATTACCAATCCCACATCAATTCTGTCCATGTCTTCCTTGCTTCTTATATTTGGGTGGCCTTTGCCTCTCGTTAGCTTAAAGTTCGAGGGTGTAAGCTTCCAGCATCATGAGATTTCTAGCAAAAATTGAACATATCGAGTTTTTCATTAATAACAATATGAGGACCCTTTTTAACATGTCAAGTGGTTGACAACTACTAGCCTCCTAATAACTACTGGCTTCCTCAACTAGGCAAACCCTTATGTTAGATGTTTTTGTCTCCAACGCCACAATGTCACAAAACAGATACCAGCAAGACCCTTCAAGTGTTAATCTGTAGATAATGGTAGCTACCCCAATCTAGCCAACAATCTAGTTCTACGACTTGTTAAATAAGATAGAAATTGTAAAATGCATATCACAGATTTAAACCGTTTTGAGAAAGCTTTTCGGATTAGTTTTTTTTTTTTTCCAAAATTGATTGAAATTGTGTGTACGTGTGTGCATGGGTATCTAACAATTACAATCTCAAGAACCTTATTTTAATATATAGGTATATGATTTTGGGAATTGGATAGGCAGCTGGTTCAACATTTTGCAAACCAGTAACCATGTTCGCTGCCTGGATACCTCATCCGGCAGCATCTTTTTTTATTAATATAATCTATCTAGTTTCCTTTTAAAAAAAAAATCTAGGTATATGAGGTCTACTAAATGCATTTTCATTCTAACCAATATCATATCATTTTACAATGTCGACACCTTTAATTTGGACTTCATTTCTTCATAAGTACAAAAAGAAAAACGAAAAAATATACACGTGTGTGCATTTACTCTGGACTATCTCATTTCTACTTAGCAAAGCCATCACCATTCTCAACTTTCTTATCTTATCAATAATGGTGCCAGAACTCAACTCCCATAAATAAGCCTTGATTTTATCTTTTCTATGCACCAATTAATCATCATAGCACCCGCATTTCATTCATATTTGTTCTTTGAATGTGTTGCCTTCTATGTATATATAGTACTATAAATCTAATACGTAAAATGATTATTTTAGGTTGTATATATGCAAGATGAATAGATGTTCCACTTCATAAACAAATGCAAGACTTTAAAGTTTTTGCCAATGAATGAATGCTCACAATCATATGTTTTAATACCAACGATTTATCAAGAACATCTCAATCCATACAAATTAAAAATGCCTAGTGATACCTAAAGCCATTTTACAGTTAAGATTGTTTGACAAAACTTTTGACTTTAGATTTTGTGAAACAAAGATTCGCTATGCCAAATCTGCTTACAATTATTTTTTTGCAAAGAGAATACATTCTGTGGAAATGGCTATACTGAACGTAAGAGGCCTACCCTCTAGAATCCTAACAGCATTAACAGAGGTGTACAAAGATGAATATGTGATGGAGGTAAGGCTATTTGACTTGCAGAAAATATGGTGCACAGCGATAAAGGAAGAAAAGGAGAGGGAGAGAAACCAAGAAAAGAAGAAAGAAATGGCGTTTTTCAGCAAGGACAACAGAACTTTCAATGACCAGAGAACTCGTTGAAAGCAAGGATAGAGAAGCAATGATGGGCGAGGACATAAGATGACACGAGGCAGCTTGGTAGCAGGAGAGGAAACGAATGGCGTACAGCATTGTAGGGAAAGGATGAGAAGCTTGTTGCATGTCAGGTACAACCTGGACAAGTCTAAGGATAGCATATGCTATATCAGCAGACTTGACTCACAGATGGGTCCAAAAAAGGGATGAAATACAAATGGACACCCGCAGTTAACAAAATTTGTGCGGGCTCAAGAGAGTAGAGACACTAGTATCGGATGCACTGAAGGCCCAACTAAAGACAAGCCTATAACCACCTTGATCTTCTTGCAAAAAACCTTGTGACATTAAAGACACCCCCATGCACAAAACTTCTTGCCAAACAAAGAATACAACCTTGCTAGGTCATCCTAGAATGTTTCTCACTTTCTCTCTCCTCTCTTGTAGGTCGCCCATAGACAAAAGTAAACCACCACTTACCAACAAGGACAAATGCAATCTTGATAGATAATGAAAAGGAACAGTGGAATGCATCCACAACATTAACACAACAAGAATCCCAGAAGATAAGGATATCACCTGCTAAACTAATGGATGGTAAGAAGATTAACTCCAAAAATTCAGCACGCCATGACTTCTTTACGTCATCCTTATCAATTTGTTCTCTTTTGATCTCTTGAAAAGCCATAAAATATGGTCGCAACGTACAAATAGACTTCCTAATCAAAGTGCATGTGAGATATGACCACAGAGTTCCAGCTTACCATCTTCATTATAACTGGACTATCCTTGATTGTCGCACCTTGAGTCACACACCAACAATCTCATTGGATGACTAATCAACCAATTGGATAACAATAGTCTTCAAAAATTGAGACACCACATTATTGTCATTAGGTCCCATTGAGTGAATATCATTCCTCACACCCTAAGCATTGTCATCTTACACCATTTGTGAGCTTGCTCCATCACATTCTTCATTGTAACTAGACTATCCTTGATTGTCACTCCTCGAATCACACACCAACAATCCCAATGCATGACTGATCAACCAATTGGATAACAATAGTCTTAAAAATTGAGACACTGGATTCTTGTCACTAGGTCCCACTAACTGAACATCATTCCTCACACCCTAAGCATTGTCTTCTCATACCATCTGTGAGCTTCCTCCGTCACCACGTTGGTACCCTCCATAGTGGTTCCAATATGATTCGCAAGTGCATAGGATCAGATCGTTGAGAAGGGGAACAAAAGAAAGGATAGGAGTGTTTGTAGGAAATGTTGATAGGTCTAGATAAACAAAGTCATTTTAAGCATTACAAACAATAACTGAGCATACCTTATCTGTCTAATGGCAAATAGCATCACTAGATCAATCCTCTTCGGCATCATGAACCCAGACCCATGTTCCAGTTTGCTTCATCATTACAACTACAACCATGTTCAAGTTTGCTTCTTTTTCTTCAGGATGTAACTAGAACCATGTCCAAGTTTGCTTCATCATTATAAGCATTTATTCCTTGGTCAAGTTCAATTTCACCTAGTAAAGGATTGGAATCCAAATAATTTGTTCAAGACCATCAACAATAGCACAGAAGCCACCCACGGAGGGCCAACTTTTGGTAAGTTCCCATCATATCAGCATCCTAAGAAAAAAAAAAAAAAAAAAAAAAAGGGACCAACTTTTCTTCCATCATTGATAGACTTTTAAAGTAAGCCTGCGTGCATCTGAGCCCTCCTTCTTGCAAAGATCAATCATAAGCCCACTAACTGTTGAATTCTACGCGCAAATGTCCCACCATTCTTGGATCATGCTAGTCGTCTATGTAAGTCAAGGATGTTAAATTTCCAACCAAACACTCAAAGCACGTGTCTAACTGCTAGTGTGGTTCCCTTCACATGATAGAGCATTCACCTCCTCTCTTCATGATGTGCTCATAGCTACATGCATTGCCCCCTTCGGTGAAGTTTGCACTCGTACCCCACCAATCCTTTTGTCTATGCCAGATCTCTTGATTGACACCCCAACAATTGTCCACCTCCATTGCCAATATGGCGTCACCAACTCCAATTACCCTCCCTATAAAGCTGTTCCCTGGCTCCCCCCCCCCCCCCCCCCCCCCCCCCCCCCAACACCCCCCCCCCCCCCCCCCCCCCCTGCTTGATTTTTTGACAAATTTTGACGAATTTCTAGGCAATTTTCAGGAGCAAACCATGGTTTTCCATGGTTTTGCTATCAAATCTCATCCTCTTGATGTGGCCAATGAGTAGTGCCAATTGGTCATCTCGCATGGAAGCTCAACGGCCATGTGGCACCTTGTTTTGCCATGCAAACACCCCCCTCCATGCAACAAAACCACCACTTGAGCAAGAATTTTTTGGTTTTCAGCTCCTCCTACTCATGTTCTAGAGCTTGTAACTTATTCATTTCTTATCCGTTTTCTCTAAAATTTGGCTCATTCCGAAGCTCTTACAACACTCTCAAAGAACCCCAAGCCCCTTTGCCCAAGTGCACAGTCACTTGAGACGAAAATAGCCAAGAAAAAGTGCTGTTTGCCATGTTTCAAACCTAGAAAACAGAAAAAACTGTATTAAATCAATCTTTGGAGTGCTGATTTCTAGGCCATTTCAAGTCTGTTCTGGAGGTAAAACTCCTTTTCTTCTTCCTTATTACATGTATTTCAATGTCCAAGTAATAGAAGTTAGAATCTAAGATCCTAACTACGTTTTATAAGGTGATGAAGTTGATTGTCTGATCAACTGTTTCAACAGTTTCTGCAGAAAACTGACCTTGGGACCAGATTGGAAGCAGTGTTTGAGAGGAGTTCATTTGGACTAAGATCAGAGGCTTTTTGAACCTCATACTTGGGCCTAGAAAAGGGTAAAAAACCTCAAACCATAAGTTTCCGTAGTTTAGATTTTCTATGCTTGCAAATATGACCCGAAAATTAGGTATAATGGGACTTGAAAAAATTTCAAAACACCTTTATGCATGTCATATTTTGGAGTTATGTTTGAGAGTGAATATGACTATAGTTGCTTGCTGTTTTATGTAGAACTTCATTAATCAGAGTTCTAGGATCTAAACTCTTACAAAAATAGCAAGAAACAGCCTCGGATTGGTGTTGGAACCAACGTACATAGGCACTTGAAAACCCTAGGAGATTTGAACCATTTGAACAATCTGTTACATGACAGAAAAGTAGGAGACTAGTTGACTAACCATATAAAGGCAATTTGAGCTGAAATTTGGTGGAAAGGTTACTGGACATGGCAATGGTATGTGTACCGAATTTCAAACTATTATGAATTTGGGAAGTAGGTCAACCAATTCACTAAGTGACTGCCTGTCACAGGGAATACGATATTTCACAATCCCTGTTAATGTACTTAGAAGCCTTAGTAAATGGTATCCAAAAATCAGAAATAAAAATTTTTGTAAAGGTATAGGCAGTCTAGATGAAAGCTGAAAAAATTTTGTGTAAATTTGATTTACGGATTGATCGCAGAAAAATCTACTAGTTCGTCACGCAAGAGAGCAAAGAGCTCAAAATTTGGCTAAGTGTTGGAATTTGGGGATTTTGACCCAAATGAACCAATTTTATCCCAATTGACCTATTTTGATCCAATTTGGGCACAATTTGACCATGAATGACTAGAGTGACCATGTTGACCAGGTTTGACCAAGTTTGACCGATTGACTAAACATTGACCGAGATGATTTGAGTTAATCAAAACTAAGTAGGCATAGTGAGATTAGAGATTAAGCCACGGTATGGATATAACTGAGATTGAGTTTAATTGATGCAAATTCGAATGAACACTACGGGACTGGGTTGGTCGTCGATGGGACATCAGTGCGTCGAACTCGAGGTGAGTAGTTTGATTCAGGTGTTTTCTGTGACTTGTATTCCTTGCATAAAACTTGTATAAAATGACATGGTTTAAATGGTTTCACAAGATTTAGATACATCTGATTGGTTTTGAGATGTGTAGATGTACACTGGTAGTGAGACCATAGGCTTGAGGGTCGAGTGTCGGGGTCAAGGTACTTGATGTGATTGGGATTAGACTCGAGGTTCGAGCGCGGGGTTAGAGCATATGATTGATGTGCCTAGATTTTGACCCGCTTCAATGACGACACTCGAGAATTGAGCACGAGTTTAGGGTATTCACAAAATACGTTTAGCTTATGACTCGCTCGAGTGGCCAGTATGCCTGACTTAGGACCTACTCGAGCAATGACCATAGGTTGGGTTTGTTGAGTTAACCTTAGCCTGGATACATTTTTTTACTGGCATGGATTTGAAATGTTTATGTGATGGTTGCATTATTTATAACTGCATTTTTACTATGCCATGCATTCAAATTTTACATTATTTTTGTTGCTCATGCATACATGCATTATTTTGGAGTATTGGTTATGGTTAACATGCTGGTCTTTCTACTCACTAAGCCATGTTGATTTTAGGTTCATTACACTACCACTATTTCAGGTTCTTCGATGACTGATAAACGGAAAAACGTGGTGATCGCTAGCTCCCTGATGGTTCCTATTCCCTTTTTTGTCTTTTGATTTAGAGGTTGGTCATTCCTTGTTTGTGTATAAATGGTCAACTATGTATTTTGGGCAAGATAGACATGTAATGAAATGTTTTCTCTTTGTATGTTGCTTACTTTCGACTTTAAATGGTCCAATTATTCTGATATCGTTTGTTGCATGAGATTATAAAAATGGCTTAGTAGTGGTTGGGCAAACTTAACGTGGTGAGTGAGTTTGTCGAGCCACTGTGTCAGTCGGGCCGCCCTTGGCTTAGAGAAGGGGCCCCGACAAGACTTGATATCAGAGCCCTAGATTTAAAGGAATTGAAAAACACCAATAAGTAAAGAATCTAGACGATATCAGAATGATTGCGAAGTTAAGCAAATTATCAAATATAGAAGAAAAGACTAGCAATCATAAAATGTATTTTGAACAGAACATACAATACTACTAAACTTTTATAGTCGAGTCTATTTTGAATGTATGAATAACTAGCAATCCAATTTGAATTGAAGATAAACATGCCACTTTGGCGAGGTAGAACTCCACCTAGGCAGGGCAGATCACCGCTCAAGCCTAGGGAGCTGACACCACCACCACCCCTTCCTATTTAGCCCGAGCAGGACTAGATACAGAGACTCGAAGCATTAATTAAGGTCTTTAACTAGGATGTTTAGGTCTAGACAACCTTACTGATGGAGTGGCTAGATTGATTGGAGGTTGATAGGCAGAGAGCTAAGCCAGTAGTGCAGCCAGCTTCCCTTGTGCCACAGTCGCTGAGCCACCAGTTGGGCCAATAGTAGCACCAGTAGCCCCTGCCTCGGATAGACAGGGAGATGAGAGAGCCCATGCCCGGCTCCTCAAGAGTTTCATGGATTTGCGCCTTGAGAGGTTCAAAGGCAGCAGGGGACTGGTTATCGAATGTGGAGAAGAACGTCGAGACCTTGAGACTATTAGAGACAGATTAGGTTCTGTTTTCAGCCCATATGTTAGAGAGTGAGGCTGCTAGGTGGTGGCATTCTACAAGGAGCATTGAGGGCTTGATCACTTCTTGGGCCAGGTTTAGAGAGCTATTTCTAGAGGCTTACGTTCCCGAGACTGAGAGGGAATGTAAAAAGGTAGAGTTTCTAAGCCTGTGCCAAGGGACCATGACCGTGAGAGAGTATACAAATCGGTTCCTACAATTGGAGGCCTACGCACTTGGATTGATTGGTGAGCAGAGAGAGAGAGTTGGATTCTATCAGCGAGGGTTGAGGGTTGCTATCAGGCAGGCGACTTCCACATCCAGGGCCCAAACCTTAGAGGAGATCTAGAGGGAGGCCCTGCGGTATGAGATGGATGGATTAGATGAGCGCCCTAAGATTTCTATAGTATCTGGAAGTACTTCTCAACCACAACCACAACAGTAGGCCATGTTTTAGATTTAGCGGTCACATAGTGGTGGGCTCAGAGGTTATTGGGGCTGTGGTCATCAATAGAGGCAGAGGAAGAAGAGGTATTTTGAGGGACAGTCGAACACTGCCCCTAATCAGGCCATTTTGACAGCAGTCACACTTGTAGCTACTCCTCTCCAGTCACAGCCATCGACAGCACAACAAATTACATTTTCTAGGGGCCAAGGTAGAGGCTGCGGCTGAGGCCGTAAACATAGTCAAAGCTACCAGGGAGGACAGAGGTCCCCATTTACATGCTATCAGTGTGGACAGGTTGGACACAGGAGGGCTGAGTGTCTGACTCCCATTGGTGTTCTTAGTCCCTCCGCCCCAGTCATTAGAGACAGAGCACAGGCCGTTACCCAGCTTGACCCTAACTCGATGAGGACCTTGGTGGAAGGTACTATTTCACTTTGTAATTTTTCTATTTATGTATTGATTTATGCTAGTTCTACTTTGTCCTTCATTTTTGGATGTGTCGTAGATAGATTAGGACTTAGACCATTAGGGCTCCTATTTGGTTGATGTTGAACACTGCCGTTGGGGAATGTATCTACCCCAACATGATCTGTGAGAGATGTGTACTTAGGCTAAGAGATTTTGAGACAATAGTAGACCTCTGAGTGTTGGTGTTTCTCGAGTTTGATGCCATACTTGGTATGGATTGGTTGGTTGCATACTGCGCACAGGTTGACTGCTTCGCCAAGAGGGTTATGTTTAAGATTCTAGGCAAACCCACTATTGTCTTCTACGGTAGAGCTTTTGATAGGCAGAGTACTCAGGGCTGATTGGTGATGCAACATGAGATTGATACCCTAGCTGGTTTGACGACCATAGATGAGGCACCTGCATGGTCGTCTATTGATGAGATCCTTATTGCCAGAGATTTCCTTGACGTGTTCCCTGAGGATCTTCCCAGCTTGTTTCCTAAGTAAGAGATCGACTTTATCATCGAGGTCATTCTAGGGACACAACTAGTATCGATTCTTCCTTACTGCATGGCGCCTAAGGAGCTACAGGAATTGAAGATCCAGCTAGAAGAATTGTTGAGTAAGGGTTTTATTTCCCCCAATGTGTCACCTTGGGGCGCTCCAATATTGTTTTTGAAGAAGAAGGATGAGAGCCTTTGCCTATGTATTGACTACCGACAGCTAAACAAGGTGAAGATCAAGAATAAGTATCTTCTTCCACGTATAGATGACTTGTTTGATCAGCTTAAAAGTGCCAAGGTGTTTTCGAAGATCGATCTGAGATTTGGGAACCATCAGCTAAGAGTTAGCGAGGAAGATGTGTCGAAGACTGAATTTCGTACTAGATATGGGCACTATGAGTTCTTGGTCATGCCGTTCGGCATTACCAATGCCCCAGCCATGTTTATGGACCTCATGCAGAGGGTGTTCCAGCTATACCTCCGACACTTTTGTGATTATTTTCATCGATGAGATCTTGATTTATTCGAGGTCTCACGAGGAACATGCTGAGCACTTGAGGATCGCATTGCAGACTTTGAGAGAGCATAGGTTATATGCTAAGTTTAGCAAGTGCGAGTTTTGGCTATCAGATGTTCAATTTTTGGGTCACGTAGTTAGAGCTGAGGGTATTTTTGTGGACCCCACTAAGGTTGAGGTGGTTATCAGTTGGCTTAGACTTACCACACTGACTGAGATCCGTAGCTTCTTGGGTTTAATAGGCTATTATTGCCATTTTGTCCAGTACTTCTCGAGGATTGCAGCTCCGATGACGATGCTAACCAAGAAGGATGCCCCTTTTGTATGGACTGATAGATGCCAGAAGGCCTTCTTGAGCTTAAGCAGAGATTGACATCGACTCCAGTACTAGTGTTGCCAGAGCCCAGCTGAGAGCTTACTATATATAATGATGCATCATAGATAGGTTTGGGCTATGTATTTATGCAGGATGACAAGGTTATAGCCTTTGCCTCTCGATAGTTGAAGGATCATGAGAGGAACTACCCTGTACATGATTTAGAGCTTACAGCGATAGTATTTGCACTTAAGATCTGGCGGCATTACCTCTATGGCGAGCTTTTCACACTCTATTCAGATCATAAGAGCCTCCTCATATATCTATTCTTGTAGAAGGATCTAAACATGAGACAAAGGTGATGGATGAAGTTGTTGAAGGATTATGATTTCCTTATTGAGTACCACCAGGGAAAAGCTAATGTAGTGACTGATGCTTTAAGTAGGAAATGGGTCGAAAATGCATACATGGTGAGACATATGTCCCATGAGTGGATGATGCTTGATTTTGCTTCGATCATGAGTATCCATGAGTCATCTAGTGAGGTTAGAGTCAGTGCACAGATTTCAACGCAACCGGTCCAAATTCAGGAGATCACGGAAGGACAACTTTGTGATGCAGACTATGATATGTTCAAGACTTGGGCAGATGACACTTCTCGTGGCGAGTGGTCACTGGATTTACAGGGTGCACTTAGGTTCAGGGGATGACTATGGGTACTTGATGATGTTAGTCTGAGACGCAGTATGTTCGAGGAGCTACACCAATCGAGATATGCTGTTTATCCGGGCACCAATAAGATGTACCAAGATGCTAAACGAACATATTGGTGGCTTGGAATGAAACAGGGCATAACAGTCTTCATTCAGAGATGTGATATGTGCTAGTAGGTCAAGGCTGAGCACCAGAGACCTAGTAGATCTTTATAGCCCTTATCTTTACTGGAGTCGAAGTGGGAGCACATCACTATAGATTTCGTTATAGGACTACCCCATACACAATAGAGACATGATGCTATTTGGGTAGTGTTGGACCATTTGATGAAATCTACCTACTTTTTTCCTAAGCATACCAAGGATTCAATGGAGCGATTGAACTGACTTTATATTAGAGAAATTATGAGGCTCCATGGGGTTCCCTGTCCATTGTGTCTGACATAGACACAAGGTTCACGTACCAATTTTGGTAGGCATTGCAGACTTCGTTGGGGACGAGGGTGAACCTTAGTACAACATTTCATCCACAGATTAATGGGCAGTCTGAGCGTGTGATCCAAATCCTTGAGGATATGCTGCGATCTTGCATTTTGGATTTTGGTGGTAGCTGAGAGGATCACTTGGCTTTATGTGAGTTTGCTTATGACAACAACTACCAGTCGAGCATTGGGATGGCACCGTTTGAGGCGTTGTATGGTCGACCATGAAGGTCTCCTGCCGGTTGGGTCGAGGCAGGTGACAGAGCAGTCTTAGGCCCTGCCTTCATACAGGAGTAGAATGAAAAGATACATAGGATTAGATAGAATATGAAGGCTATTCAGGACTGAAAAAAGAGTTATGCGGATAATCGGAGAAGGGTCCTTGAGTTTGATATTAGTGACCATGTCCTCTTCCGCATTTCGCCTCACAAGGGGCAGACGTGCTTTAGGATTTCTGTAATACCCCAGAATTTTGTCAAATAATTAAATAGATTTAATAAAATTATGGATGCAAATTGTGGGTT
>JAJIYU010007800.1:0-18772 GCA_030144865.1 Tinospora cordifolia | reverse complement strand
TTCCATCTATTTAATCCATTATTTCAACTAGACAATGCAAGCATATCAAACACTTTCAGAGATTAATTCGATCCAACCAATATGTTATTTCAGTCGTAATTTAGACCGAACGGGAATAACCTCTATGCTCCAGATCTAGGGAGAGAGATCAATTCTGAAACTCAAACCCATTTCTAGTGGGATAATTCTTGAAACTCGTTCCATTCTGATGTCGGTATTAACAACCAGTTTCAATTCTACATGGAACAAAGAAAATCCCCTGTACCGGTACGTGGTTGAACTCTTATTTAATCTAATTTTTGTGTGCAAAAACATAATAAATAAATATTTCGACAGCAATTAAACATACCAACAGTATAACATGATAAATTAACAGAAGCACAGGTTTTCGATTTCTGATGTAGAAGATTGTACGAGATGCAACTACAGAGCATACTCTCTCAAACAGGAAAAACGACTTTCGATTTCTGATGTAGAAGATCGTACAACCGCAAATACAGAGCATACTCTCTTGGTCATGCAACATGCTAATTGAATGACATAAATGCAAAGGACAAGAATAAAACATAAAAGATCAAGTTAACCAAACAAGCAAGCATTATCTAAGTCAAAATAATAAATTAAAATAAAGGAAAGAAACTCACCTCAAGATCGCTTCCTAAATTTTTTGTAGCAATTCGTTGTTACCACTTCGCGAACTATTTAGAATAGCTCAAGCAAAGAAGAACTAGAACTAAGGTTGCAAAGAAGGAGGCAAAGAGAGAGAGCAAGAGAAATTTTCAATTCTTGTCTTTGGGATGAATGAAATGGGTGGAGTAGGAAGGGTTTATATAGGGCCCTCTTCCAAATAGTTTATCTATCTTTCCAATGTGGGATTATCACTTCCTACATATGCCCACTTTAACATCTCACCAAATGAGATATTTCATTCATGAATGCATTTCCTTTACACATATACTTCTCTATGTATATTACCATCATACTAAACAAAATATTATTTTCATGAGTGCATCTAATTAATACTTTATACACATACTTTTCTATATTAATATCATACTAAAAATATTATTTTCTTATTCAAATAGAGAAGCATATAATTACCCAACAATTATATATGTCTAATATTAATCAACGTATATTCTTTTGTACTTCTATGCTAACTAATTAATTGCATACCAATGACAAATGTATATATATATATGTGTGTGTGTGTGTGTATATATATACATACACACACACACACACACACACACACACACATATATATATACACACGTATATGTGCTAATAAAATGTGTTTTAAACTCAAATTTCGGTTATTACGTCACTAAAATTTCAGATATTACAGAATACCACAACTCCCCAGCCAATGGTCATTCTAGCATCTGAGCCACTGTCTCCCGCCTTGCTTTGCTTTCCAATGGCTAAACATGCACAGATATGTTAAAGCATTTGTTAGCTCTTGCAAAACTTGCCAAGAATAAAAATACTCTAACAGCATCCCTACAACCTACTGCAACCTCTACCAATTTTGAAAAATGTTTGGGAAGATATATTAATGGATTTTATCACAAACTTATCATCATCACAAAGCCGAATAGTCATCTGGGTCATTGCCGACCTTTTCAACAAGTATGCACATTTCATTGGCCTTCCCACATGGTTCACCATGGCTTCCTTGGTAGCAATCTTCATCTCCAATACCTACATCAATAGTTAGTGACAGAGATAAGTTATTTATCAGTAGCTTCTGCAAAGAGTTTTTAAAGCTTTAGGGAACAAAACTATCCCTTAGTAGCACCTATCATCATGAAACAGATGGTCAAACATAAGTTTTAAATAGGTTGTTTTGTGGGTGATGAACCTTGTAATGGTTTTCCTTCCTTCCATTAGCAGAGTATTAGTATAACTCGTCTTTTTACTCCACCATTAGAATGACTTCATTCAAAGCCCTTTACAATCAACCACCCCCATAGGCGAAGTCATACTGCAGTAGCTCAGCTAAGATCGCAATTGTAGATGACGAACTATGTCAATACAACAAGATCTTCCACACCTTGCGCTTGCACCTACACCACGCTCAATAAAGAATGAAGAGCTAGGTTAATCGCTACTGGCAAGAAAAGCAGTTTATCTAAAGAGACAGGGTTCTTCTTTGCTTTTGGCCATACCGCTAAAGCTCTGTCGCCAGCCTAAAATCATAGAAGCTGAGTAAAAGATATTTTGGCCCCTTCCAGGTAGTTCGCAGAATCGGACAAGTAGCATATATATGAAGTTGTTCTCCCCCATGAAGCTCTAATACACCCAATATTCCATGTGAGCTGTTGCATGAGTTCAAAATGAGGGAAGACGTCGCTCAACCTGCAGATCTATGCTCGATTCCTTCGTCCTTTCAAACGTCAAGGCCATAGCTGCTACCTTAGGTTGTTCTAGGTGTTGGGACCCCTTTCGTAAATCTCATACGGGCGGCCCAACCGGCACAATAGTTAAACAAGTGCACTCCTCAATCAAACTTTTCAACTACCATTAAGCCTTGCCATCGAAACATTCATAGTATTCAGAGTACAACAATAACAAAGTAAGCAAAAATATATAACAACAGCAGAAATCTTTAACATCAATTACATCACTAGAGTTCAGTTCAACTTTACATTTTCAAAACTTTTGCATAATGAAAAATACCAAAATAGCAAAACGAACAACCTAGTAGTGATAGGCTAGAAAAGATCACGCGTACTGCATGCCTTTCCCCTTATCCACATTAGGCAGACCTAAATGTTAAGAGTAGTGAGCTCGATATCCATATGAGCCCAATGAGTAGTGAAAGATATATCTACTCAAATCTAGCATTCTACATGCAATGCAACAAGCAACATCTCAATTATTCAATAAAAAATGCAACAACAAATAACACACACAATTATCAACATATAAAAATGTAGCAACCTAATATGTCATGAATTATGTCATGGTTCAAGGGTCCAATATCTAAACTCAACACCCTTCTTTCACTTTAAGGATCCTCTGGTCATACGACCATTTCAGACGGATGTGACCATTGTCCAGATGGTTGTACTTGTCTTATCTGTGTTGGCTCACCCATCTGTACTGCCAGTGTCAGTAGCCTGTACTTGAAGCCTCTGTCTGCCCTACCTCCGCCTCTGCCTCTCGGCTGGACTACCATGTGTGGCTCAAATGTTTGAATAGGGGTGCCTACAACTGCCATTGTCATGGTAAACTAGATCTGTGGGGTGCTAGTCGATCCCGTAACCAAGTTCCTCTTCCTGTAACCCCTATTATTCTGCTACTCTCCCTGGTGATTGGGAGTCTATGCTAAAACCTGCATGGTATTGCTTGGCACAATCTACACATGTACAGGCTCGTCCTTATTGTCCACCTCATATCTCAGAGCTCAGCGCTTTAGCGACTCAAGACTAGAATCGTGTATCGCCCGTTGAATATCACTGTTCAACCCCCAGCAATAAAATCCAACCCTTTCTGCTTTATTAGCAACTAGCCATAGGGCATAAGACTCTAGATGAATGAATCTGTATGTGTATTCTTGGACTGTCATATTGCCCAATCGCAAGGCCAAGAACTTCATCTTCTTGCACTCTCTGGCAGAAATAGGAACAAAGGTCTCTAAAAATAACTCTCCAAATCTTACCCAAGTTTCAACCGGGTGCTCAGTAGCTAAACTTGATAACCACCATCTAGCGGCATCGCCCTCTAAGGTATGGGCAAAGGACAACACCTGATTCTCTTCAGATAACTTCATCAACCATGCTATCTTCTCAACATTCAGCAACCAATCCTCTACTTGCTCTAAATTAACACCACCCTAATATGAATAGGGTTTCAGGTCCATAAACTTCTTCAATAATCTCTTGTGTGAAATTTTCCTCCTCTGTCTCTCTCTCTATAGTGCCTACGAGGAGCCTCAATCTCCTCTTTAGACTCATCATCATCATCCCCATTAGCTGGCTCAACTACAGGTGGAGTAGGAGCTGCAGGAGGTGTTGGTCACTACATATTAGCCACAAACCCATCAACCCTCTGATGTAGTGCAACGCTAGAGGCTTGGATCAACTTCACTTGGGCCCAAATAAGATCTTCGAGCCATCGATACATACCAGGCTTGGCAGGTGGTGGTGGTATAGGTCGCAATACGGGATCCTGCGGAGGAGCAGGACCTTACAGTACCCGTCGTGGTCTACCGTGTCAAGGTGACATCTTAGTCTGCCATTCGCATACAATCATTTGTCAATGTCAAACATTGCAAACATACCACCCTAAAGCCTATTTCAATACTACTGTACAATATATTTTAGAAAATAAGTTTTGAAAAATAGAACTTTTTGGACTCATATATTTCTGCATAATTACAACTTTGGAAATTTTTTGGGCTTTGATACCAACATTGTCATGACCCTTTCATAAATCTCATACAAACGACCTGAGTAGCAAAATAGTCAGACAGGTCTACTTCTTAGTCAAACTTGTCAACTACTGTTAAGCCTTACCATCGGAACATTTATAGTATTCAAAGTACAACAATAACAAAGTAAGCGGAAATATGTAACAAGAGCGAAAATCTTTAACATCAATTACATTACTAGAGTCTAGCTCAACTTTACATTTTCAAAACTTGTACATAATGAAAAATACCAAAATAGCAAAACGAACAACCTACTAGGGATAGGTTGGAAAAGATCACATGTACTACATGTCTTTCCCCTTATCCACACTGGACGGATCTGAAATGTTAAGAGTAGTGAGCTCGATATCCAAGTGAGCTCATTGAGTCGCAAAAGATATACCAAATTTCAGTCCATTCTGAATTTGGGAAGTAGGTCAACGAATTCACTAAGTGACTGCCTATCATAGGGAATACGGGATTTTACAGTCCCAGTTAATGCACTTAAAAACCTTAGTAAATGGTGTTCAAAAATCATGAAATAAAATTCTGGTGAAATTTTGGGCAGTCTAGATGAAAGTTGGAAAATTTCGCATAAATCCAATTTACAAATTGATCGCAAGAAAATCGAAAAATTCACTATGCAAGAGAGCAAAGAGCTCAAAATTAGGCTAAGTGTTGAAATTTGGGAATTTTGACCCAAGTGACCCAATTTTGACCCAATTGACCTATTTAAACACAATTTGGGCACAAATTGACCAAGAGTCACTAGGTTCACCATGTTAACCAAAGCTGACCAAGTTTGACAAGGTTTTATCGATTGACTGAACCTTGACCGAGATGATTTGAGTCGATCAAAACTAAGTAGGGACAGTGAGATTAGAGATTAAGCCACAGTATGGATAGAACTAAGATTGAGTTTAATTGATACAGATTCGAGTGAGCACTATGAGACTGGGCCGGTTGTCGACAGGAATCGGTGCCTAGGACCTGAGGTGAGTAGTTTGATTCAGGTGTTTTCTGTGACTTGTATTCCTTGCATAAACTTGTGTGAAATGACATGGTTTAAATGGTTTCATGAGATTTAAATACATCTTATTAGTTTTGAGATGTGTAGATGTACACGGGTAGTGAGACCATAGGCTCGAGGGCCGAGCGTCGGGGTTAGGGTACTTGATGTGATTGAGATTAAACTCGAGGTCTGAGAACAAGGTTAAGGCATATGATTGATGTGCCTAGCTTCTGACCCACTCAAGTGATGGCACTCGAGGACCGAGCACGAGATTAGGATATTTGTAGAATACACTTAGCTTAAGACCCGCTCGAATGGCCGGTACGCCTGACTCAAAACCCGCTCGAGCGATGACAATAGGTTGGGTTTGTTGAGTTAACCCTAGCCTGGATACGTTTTTAACTGGCATGGATTTGAAATGTTTTTATTAAGGTTGCATCATTTATAACTGTTTTCTATAATGTCATGCATTCAGATTTTACATTATTTTTGTTGCTCATGCATACATGCATTGTTTTGGAGTATTGGCTATGGTTGACACTCTGGACTTTCTACTCACTGAGCCACATTGATTTTAGGCTCACTACTCTATCACTATTCCAGGTTCTTCGGTGGCTAATAAAGGGAAAGATGTGGTGATTGCTCAGCTCCCTGAAGATTCCTGTCCCCTTTCTTTTTGGTCTTTGATTTAGAAGTTGGTCATTCCTTGTACATGTGTAAATGGTCAATTATGTATTTTGGACAAGATAGATATGTAATAAAATGTTTTCTCTTCGTATGTTGCTTATTTTCACTTTTAAGTGTTTCAATTATTTTGATATCATATGTTGTATGAGATTGGAAAAAGGGCTTAACAGTGGTCGGGCGAACTCGACATGGTGAGTGAGTTCGTCGGGCCACTGTGCCGGTCGGGCCACCCTTGGCTTAGAAAAGGGTCCCGACACTCCCACTATGAAATATTTATTATTATTATCATCATTAATTATTTATTTTATTTTTTATTTAATACATCTATTAATTAATGTTATTGCGGAAAAGTCACGTATTACCATTTAATACACACATTAAGTTATACAATACTCGTAAATCATGTATTTTTATTTATAACTCATTAATTGATACATGAAAATACATGTCAAACTCGTCGACTCAATGTCTAAAAATATGATTCGTTGCACCAGGTCATCATTAGGTCACCACCAAAACTGGCACCGACCATCAGCTTATGATTTCCTAGACATAGCTAACGATTCTGAAGCTTCCTGGGAGTCGAAAGATCACATCTCTGCACTATTCCCGTGCCTAAATTTTGAAGACAAGATTTTGTTGGAGTATGGGATTATTGTTATAGCCAAAGGGTCTCAAGGGCTTAACACGCTTCTGGGCCTGAATTACAAAAAGAAAGCAATCAAGATTGGGCTGTAAGCAATACTATCATGGCCCAAATGCCAGTTAATGTTGAACCAAAGCTCAACCGGTTCAAGAAGAAGCCCCACTGCATCAAGGACTTTTCTATGGACAATTAGGGTTACAGTTATGTTAGTTTCTTTATATTTGGTCTCTCTTACTGGGTTGATGGGACATGTCACCCATACTTACAATCAGAGTCACACATACTTACAATCAGAGTATGTTTAGGGTTTTAGTTGTATAAATATAGTGTATAAAGATAACAATGGTATGAACACATAATTACTCTTTTTTAAGTTTCTCTCCAAGTTGCAAGAGCCAATACCCAGCCTGAACATGGTTAATAATATACAGATATTCTAGCAAAAATTGGGAACCATGTCAAATTCTTAATTTTTTTTCTTTCTTCTCCTATTATATGGCCCATCTTTCTTCTCTTTTCCTTTTTTTTTTCTTTTTGCATTTTCTTCCTTTATAATCCATTGCCACTTTAGATCTCCTCTTTTCTTTTATTTTTTATTTCTTCATTTTTCTTTTTTTAACCCAACAGCCTCACTCATTTTCTTTTTCTTTCTTTTCTCTCTTTTTTTTTTCTTTCCCACACTCCTCTACATCAAAAAAAACAACGACATCTTTCCATAATTTCATTTCTTGTAATTAGGAGTGGCATCGTTTGGATCATTTTAGATCTCAATCCACAAATCGAATCGATAGACATTAGTTTCAATTTTTTCAAACCAAAATTGAACCAAATTATATTCAATATCAGTACAAATATTTAATTATATTCAAATAATTAAATCTTGAATCTGCAAAACATTTATAATCAAATAATAATACAAATATTTAATTATATTCAATATCAATACCTACCAAAAATTACTTTTTATCGTATATAAAAATTACCAATATACCCTCATAATAGATAACAAGTTCAATTCGATTTATTATCGATTCTTCAAACTAATATGTGAATTGAACCGAACCAAATAGATTGATTTTTCTAATCCGTGAACCAAGTTTAAACTGAATATAATGATAAAATAAGCTGAACTAAATTAAATATACCGGTTTGGGTCGATTCTATGTTTTAAATCAATCTGAGTGTCACCCCTACTTTTGGCTAGTGCTCTCTTTATATAATTTATATACATTCTTTAAATAATTCATTTCATTTAATTACTGAATATTTGACATGGGATTAATTCAATCCATTACATAATACTATTTATGTAATTTAATAATTGTAAGTGTGATGATGATGCAAAGCCCATGCATGTAGGAGAATAGAGGAAGGAAGGAAGAGGTTAAACTTCAAATCACTTAAACCAAACAAGTCTCTAAGAGAGTATACGTAAATTACCAAGGACACACCACCATACACCTCTAAAAAGAAAAGTTATGTTGGAGATACAAAACAAAGATTACGTGCACTGGCCTAAAAAGTCTGAAAGTCCAATACAACCAATCACGTAAGTAAGAAGGTACCAACCAATCCTAGAACCTTAAACAAAAGGAGATTGATGAGACTCATTCAGAATTACAGTCGTCTTCGAGAGTTTGTAGAGGGATTAGAAAGGCGCACCTACCAACCACAAGTTGAAAATAGATATCTTAATGAGATCATATTGGAATAATCTGTAGCCTTCAGCTCAGAAAGCTCACATCCATGAGGTTAGGTTTGAAGGCTTTTTAATATAAACATGGGTGTTCGACCCCAGGTGTAGAAATGGGTCGACTTCACAATCATGAGCAACAACAAGGCATCTGAAACTTAACTAAAATGGCTAAATCATGCATTTGACGAGAGTTTAATTTTTAATACTACCGACATGTGTGCCTCTCCAACAATGATATTTCAATTCTTGTAAAGAGATTAAAAGGGTAAGTTGTTCCAAATTTATAAAGAAAACAAAAGCGCAAAGGCATTCTATCACTAACCTTAATTAATTACATATAATAATCTTTTCCAACTTGGTTGGCACTTTTTTATAGAATACAATTCATATACAAGGATTCGTTGTGAGCATTGAAGAATGTTCTTTAATATAATGTTCATCAAATAATATTTTGTTATATAATGGCTCACAATCTTGTGGGTCTAGTTTATTAAGCCCACACTTTATGTGGGTTATCTGTGGAGTCCATTATTAGGCATGATAAATGCCTCTTTAATTAGGGTTTCTTAATTAATCGTAATTATCAAAGACTGGGATAACCCTAAGGGGAGACTAGGGTTTATACTTGTATTCCCCCAATTTTCATTGTGGATCTCTTTTCTATCAACCGTGGATGTAGGCATAGCCGAACCACGTAAATCTTGGTGTCTTGTGTGATTCTACAGTTTTATTACTTGTTGCATTCACAATTATTTCGATCACTTAGATTGATCAATCTACATCATTCTAAGGGCTTCTGGCCAACAATTGGTATCAGAGCAAAGGGGATTTGTGTTGTGTTACAAGTCATAGATGCTTGCTCACAGTATTGTGAGCATTAAGGCAGTTTTGTGCATGCGTTGGTGTTGTAAGCGCAAAGAACATGGTGGTATTACACGGTGCTGCGATTGACAATTCTGATCGCACAAGGAACAAGGTGTTATCACAGGTTTCTACAATTATTGACACTGGTAGCACAAGGAACAGGGTGCAGTTGACAAGTCACGATTTGAAGCAGAGAAATTAGCAAAGAACTGCTCTGTGTTTGCACAAGAAAAGTTTACAGGTTTTAGGCTTTCTTCAAGTCGTGTCAGTGTTCCACGCTTGCAGAGGGAAGAGACATTCTATAGTCATTCATATATATAAATTTGTTTTTTTTTCTTTCTCTCCAAGCCGTGAAGTAAAGAAAAAAAAAAAAAAAAAAGAGGTATCTGCCATCATTAATTTTGTCTTCTTTGTGGCTAACTAAAAATCAAGGCACTCGTCACTTTTTTGTTTTCTAGTGGCTACTTGAAAGTCAAGCAACTACTCAAATTATCTATTTAAGAATTGATAATGTGGTGGTGTGGTTGAATAACCTTATTGGAAAATTTATGTCACTTGAATTGGATAAATTGAAATTTTTTTGTGAAGCTTCCTTGTGGCTACTAATGTGTCTAGTATTAAGGTGGAGATTGAAAAGTTTGATGGTGAGAATAATTTTTCATTGTCACAACAATGGGTCAACGATGTTTTTACTCAACAAGGCACAAGAAAGGCACTATACAGTAAATCCAATAAGCCATCAATGATGTCGGATGAGGATTGGGAAGAGATGTGAAGGCATTGAGTATAATTTCTATGTATATAGCAAATGAGAATATGTTCACTATTATGGTTGCTACTGCTATTGTAGAGTTGTGGGAAATGCTTGAAAAGTTATACATGTGAGAGCATCTGAATACTTTTAATAAACTTATCACAGAGCTATTGAAAGTGGAGGTGAAGACAAGTGAAGAGGATAAAGCTTTACTTTTCTTGTGTTATTTGCCATCTTTGTTTGAGCATTTGGTTGTTACACTTTTCACAGCGAAGAAGACAATCAATTTTGAAGAAGCCACATCTACAGTTTTAGAGTATGTTACTAGGAAGAAATCTGTAGAAGGGGATTCGAAAGCTAAAGGACTTGTGGTTAAGTGTGTTTCAAATCAAAATCGTGGGAGGTCCAATGAAAAGGGTAGCTCAAAGGAAAGAAATTCAAGGTCAAAATCAAGGGGCGAAGAAGTTGAGTGTTTCTATTACAATAAAAAGGGACACTTCAAAAGAGATTGCAAGAAGCAACTCAAGAATTAAGAAGAAAAGCAAAAGAAAGGGAAGCAAGCATATCCACCTTGTAATGGTGACAGAATCTTCAGATGATGAAACTCTCTTATAAGTCTCTCCAAGTAACACATTATATGGTGATGTTTGGATTCTTAGTTCTAGTTGTAGTTATCATATGGGCCCAAATCAAGGATGGTTCAATACATATACACCTTGTAATGGAGGTACAATCTTGATGGGAAATGATGCAGCATGCAAGTCTGTCAGTATTGCTACCATCTGTATTAAAATGCATGATAGGGTTGTTAGGACATTGAGGTATGTGAGACACATTCCTGATTTAAGGAAGATCCTTATCTCACTTTGGGCATTAGATAGCAATACATTTACTTTTACAACTACAAGGGGTGTTTTGAAGATAACAAAGGGAGCTATGGTTGTGATGAAGGGGTAGAAATTTGGGAATCTCTACGTACTATTAGGGTCCAAAGTTGTAGGTGGAGCTGCAATTTCATCATCTTTAAACCCACTTGCAGATGATACTTAATTATGGCATATGCGGCTTGGGTATATGGGTGAGAGGGGTATGATGGAGCTATTCAAGAGGGACCTTCTTTCAGGTATTAAGTCATGAAAATTAAATTTTTGCAAATACTGTGTATTTGGTAAACAGTGCAGGGTCTAGTTTAAGACTGGTACACACAGATGTATAGAGGTGCTTGATTATATACATTCAGATGTCTAGGAGCCAGCAAAAGTTAGATCTAAAGTAGGAGATATTTACTTTGTTAGCTTCATTGATAATTTTTTCTAAGAAGGTTTAGGTTTACTTCATGAATTCTAAAGATGAAACTTTTTCAAAGTTCAAGGAGTGGAAAGCTAAAGTAGAAAATCGAACAGGGAATCAAGTATCTGTTGTCAAACAATGGCGAAGAGTATAAAAATCAACCATTCGTACAGCTCTACAAGGATGAGGGCATCACTCATCATTTTATAGTTCCTGATACTCCACGAAAAAATAGAGTTGCAGAACGGATGAACAAAACCTTGTTACAAAGGGCTAGGAGTATGAGACTACATGCTAGGCTTTCTAAAAGGTTTTGGGCTAAAGTTGTTAATATGGCTTCATATGTGGTGAACAGGTCTCCATCTACAACTTTGAAAAATAAGGTTGCAAAGGATGTATAGGTAGGTAAATAGGTTGATTAAGTAATGCAAGAGATCTTAGTACATATAAAGATGTTATCTCACATGTTGATGGGCATAAGTGAATGCAGGCTATGGAGGAAGGGATGGAATCATTGCATGAAAATGGTACATGGGAATTGGTGACATTACCTAAGGATGAGAAGAAGGCAATACGGTGCAAATGGTTTTTCACAAGAAAGGAAGAACAAAATGAGAAAGAAAGTGAAAGATTCAAAGCAAGGCTTATAGCCAAGGGATACTTACAGAAGAAAGGCATTGACTACAATGAGGTATTCTCTCCAGTTGTAAAGCACACATCTATTCGAGTTTTGTTAGTAATGGTAGTTGAATATGATTTGGAGCTTGAGAAGTTAGATGCAAAAACAACTTTCCTCCATGGTGACTTAGAGGAAACTATTTACATGGAGCAGCCATAGGGGTTTAAAGAGCTTGGAAAGGATAATCATGTTTGCAAATTGAAGAAATCTTTATATGGTTTGAAGCAATCTCCAAGGTAGAAATACAAGCAATTTGATTCCTTTATGCTGAAGATTGGCTACAGTCGATGTGAGTATGATTATTGTGTTTACATTCGATTTCTTGATGATTCTTTTATCTTGTTGATTTTTTTGTCGATGATATGTTGATTGCCACCAAGGAACAAACTGAAATAAAGGGATTGCAATCCTTGTTGAGCAAAGAGTTTGATATGAAGGATCTTGGTGCTGCAAAGACGATCCTTGGGACAAAAATTCATAAGGATAGGAAGGCAGGCAAGGTGACATTTTCTCAGAAGAGATATCTAGAAAGAGTGCTAGAAAGGTTTAGCATGGAGCATGCCAAACCGGTGTCGACACCTTTTAGCAAGTCATTTTAAGTTGTCTGCACAACAAAGACCCACTACCAAGCAAGAGGCGGAGGAGATGTCTCATATTCCATATTCCAGTGTTGTTGGATGCTTGATGTATTTTGTGGTTTTTACAAGGCTAGATATAGTTCATGCAGTGAACGTAGTGAGCAAATACATGTTTAACCCAAGGAAAGAGCATTGGGAGGCAGTTAAATAGGTGTTAAGATATTTGCACGGTATAACTAATTTGGGGATACAGTTTCAAAAAACTGGTGGCGCTTGCATCGTTATAGGCAATGTAGATTTTGATTTTGAAGGAGATATTGATGTTTGAAAATCTACTACAGGTTATATATGTACACTAGCTAGAGGTTTCATTAGTTGGAGATCAATGCTACAATCTTTAGTAGCATTGTCCATCACAAAGGCAAAGTACATGGCAGCAACAGAAGCATCAAAAGAAGTCTTGTGGCTTAAGGGGCTGGTGACTGAGCTTGGGTTACCACATGATTCCATTCAATTGCATTGTGATAATCAGAGTGTCATTTATTTGGCAAAGAATCAAACGTATCATGCTATGACAAAGCACATTGATGTGAGGTTTCACAAGATATGGGAGTTGATTACTTTGGGTGAGATTATCTTTCAAAAGGTCCATACTAATGATAATGCAGTTGATATGTTAATTAAGATTGTCACAATGGAAAAGTTCAAGCATTGCTTGAACTTATTGCGTCTTCAACAGAAGTAAGCACCTTCGGGTGCTCATTTGGTTATAGAATTTTTTTGAGATGCTTTATGAAGACATTTGAAGCTTGTTGTTGATTTATGGTTGCAGACCTAAAGGTGGTTTGCATGGATTGCTTGCCAAGGTAGAGATTTTGTTATATAATGGCTTACAATCTTGAGGGCCTAATTTATTAAGCCCACACTTTATATGAGTTATTTGTGGAGTTTATTATTAGGCATATATAAATGTCTCTTTAATTAAAATTTCTTAATTAATCCTAATTATCAGAGGCTGGGAGAACCGTAAGGGGAGACTATGGTTTATACTTGTATTCCTTTAATTTTCATAGTGGATCTCTTTTCTATTAGCCGTGGATGTAAGAATAGCCGAACCATGTAAATTTTGATATTTATATGATTCTACAGTTTTATTACTTGTTGCATTCACAATTATTTCGATCACTCAAATTGATCAATCTTAGATCATTCTAAGGGCTTTCGCGCCAACATATTTATATCATGAATTTGCTTAGCAAGTCTCTTGACATAGACATCATGACACTTCTTTTACGATGCAATTTATAAGAGCATTAGAAGTGACCTTAATTAAAACTGAATTTTGAAGTTATTCCATATATCCACAGCAAAAGTTGGAAGTTTATTATCAGAGAAATCTGTGAACAAAATCTATTTGTGTTTATTGAAACTCTTTTATGTGATAAGGCATTAGCCATTTCTCATGCATACTATGTTACCAATTAAAGGATTTTAAAACCCAAGATTATAATAAATGTCTTTATAAAATATAAATTAAAACAATTTAAATAAAATGATATTAATTTCCAGTCATCTTTTTTATCAGATGTTTAAAATATACATATAAATTATATGACATTTCTATATTACACCTATTCTTGAAAACTTTAAAGAAAATTAATACTAATGACAGAAAAGTGATGCGTCAAGAGATAGCTTAAATATAGCATTGCTTATAAAAAATTTTCCCCTTCAGACGTAAGTCACATGTTATGTGGCTATATGCGACGTTACTAACAACCTTATTTAGTAAAATTTTACATAAATCAAGTAAACACAAAAAATTAAAAATTAAAAATTAAAAATTAAAAATTAAAAATGAAAAGTTAAAAACTCATGGAGTATAAATCAAACAGGAAAAAATAAAAAAAATAAAAAAATAAAAGCAGAGAAAATAAATAGATCGATCCCATTAATAGACTATTGTGTAAATAAGTTTATCTGAAACGAAAATGAAACACCTACCCCCTTAATTCTATCCGGCCTGCCCCGTCCCATATTTTTTGCTACACGAGAAAGAAGCGAAGACATATACAGTAGTAAAGACAAACACGAGAAGGAAGCGAAGACATACAGTAATTCTCTACGCCCTTTCCTCCATTTCCCAAATCTATTAAGAAATAAGATGATGTGAAATGAAAAAAGTAAATCGCAATTTGGAAACAACTTCTGGAAAAAAGTACAGAAAACATGATTAATGTATTGAGTTTTTTTGAACTTGATTTGAGTGGTCCTGCAGCTGCAACCCCATTTATATATTATATATACAATCTATTAAAAATAAACAAAATTTAATTTTAAATAATATATAATAAATAATATTTTAAAAAATAAAAATAATCTTTTATTAATTATATATATATATATATAATATATATATATATATATATATTACAGTCTAATAAACTCAAACCATTATAAAAAAAACAATCTAATAAATAAAATTTTAATAAGTTGATATAAATAATATTAAATCGTGAATGATACAATCCACCGCTGGTGCCCCTAGGATGGTGAAGGATTGTGAAGAACATGGAGACATTAAAATGTCTTCTGAAGGTCACCGTGATCTGACACGTTAGTTTCTTGGTCCCATTGGATAAATGACCCTGAAAGAGCTGAAAAGAAATCAGGTGCTGCAGCTGACCTCATTGAATAACGCACACTTACAAACATAACCCATAATAAGCCAAGAGAAAAACAATGTCCAATTGTCAACAATTTAACAAAAGTTCTGAGAGTCGGAAAAAAATATCATCTTTAAACCATTGCATCACGGAATCTAAACAGTGAATTTTTTTTCTTTTTTTTCCCTTCTCACCGTAACAGCCGGAATTTATTAACAAACTCTCCAAGAGACAAACAAAGCCGGGACACCCTGCAGCAAAAGCTCTAATCCGGCAAGGATCATAAATGTTAAAACACTTCAGAATACATTCAAAATGCAAAATTTGTTGCACAGTAGTAGTAGTTATTCCCTAAGTTCTAACATTGGAGGTCTGGAAATCTACCAGCCCTTAATGTATAATTCAATTACCGAATCAGTTTCCTTGAGCAAACTTGATCCCCTTCTCTATGGAGGCTTTGAGTTCAGGCTTGAGCTTTTCCAGGCCTTGTTTTTCAAAGTCGCTGAGGGGTCCCAACCCAAATACTTCCTCCACACCATTCTTCCCTAGCCTCACCTGCAAACCATTATTAATAATAAATAGGGTTAGGTCATACTTGGTTACGTAATAAATAGGGTTAGATCATACATTGTCACAATAATGATTATAAATATGTAGAGCGTAAGTTCAGCCCAATATAGTTTCAGATGGAGAACGCCTTCGAAATGATTCTAAAAGTAACAGCTAATTCAAATGAAATTTCACATGAATATGCTGAAAGAACAAACCATGTGGTACCGACAGAGGTTTCCATCAAGTATACACAACAGAATTTCCTTTTTTTTCTGAAAGTGCAAGATATCAAGCAGGCAGCATTTTTTAAGTCAAGATGCTCATAAGATAGTGGAAGATGAAAAGTTACTAGAAAGTAGAACATCAAGTATGGATCCATCATCACAGTGATAGGACCACAAATAACTTATCAATACAACTGATGCCCACAAAAAACAAAAAACAAAAAAAAAGTTATACAATGGTAGAAAGGGCATCTTAGCAGCTGCCTTCCAACACAAACAAAGGTTGTGTCCACCACTTCAAATCTGCACTTGCATCTAATTCGGTTTGAAAATGTAGCAAGTCTACCAACAACATAGAGAGAAAAGTAAGGATGAAAAAAGAGAAGAAAAGGACAAAACAGGTCAAAGCTCTCCAAAAGCAGGAAGAGACATGGGAGAAAAAAAGAAGGGGAATGATTAAAGCTAAAAATGAAAAAGAATATGAAAAGTGGGAGAGAAAGATGGATGATGAGCTTACAAAGAAAAAGAAGAAAAAAGAGGAAATTAGAAGAAAAGTAAGGGGGAATAAAAAACATTAAAAGACTTATTTTGCTTTATCTTGCAGCCAAATAACCAAACATTCAGACAAGTGGAAAACTTTTGATCAGAGCAATTGTTTTTTTTAAAGCAAAGAAACGATGTTAAATTGTTTACAGATTTTTTTTTTTCTTTTTTTTGAAGACCTGGTGGTATCCGGGGCCCCTCCCCTGACTAATCCACCAAGGGGCACCCGCGCCCGCCCCAAGGCCCGGACCCGGGAGATAACGAAGCGAGTGGCTGTAGCGAGAATCGAACTCGTGACACTTTGGGAGCACGAGCCCGTCCTGCGCCATCACGCCATCGCCCCGGGGGCGTTAAATCGTTTACAGATTTACTGCAAAAGAAACAACCAATGTTTGACAGGGAGATTATATCACGGCATAATAGCTAATTTATTGCTTTTAAGGGCTTAGCAATATCAAATCTATCTTCCGAAACATAACAAAAGGAAGATTATATCAACAATATGAATAGGCCTTTACATATTATGTTGTATGTTTAATGCATATGATAATAAAAGAAAAAAGTAAGACATCATAAACCAAGATTTGTAGATAACCTGTGCAGAGAAAACAGAAGCACTAGTTTTCCAAGTAATTATAGAATGTTAACATAAATATTGGAAGCAAAAGGCAAAGTAAGAATTAAAAAACCATAAAATGCAGAACATATATGATTATTTGTCCTCCTACCCTCTATCCAAACTCTTCTGAACCACTTTAAGATCAATCCTAATCCTATAGGAGGTTTAAGAGAAATTAAAGTTCGTAGGAACGATAAATTCAACTGAAGCAATTGGACCAATCAGAGACTAATGGGGATTAATGACAGCACCCCTAGTTCACAAAGGTTACAAGCCAACTAGACAAGTTTAAAAGTTTCTATCCATGACAATTGCTAATTTGGCATTTGCTAAAATGATTAGGATCACACGAACATAAGTTAAATTACTTATGAGGAAAATACATACCATTAGAGTTTCATCAAAGTAGGAGGGGTTTTTCCCAGATAATTATATGGGCATTAGAATTGCATAGAAACCATAGATGTTCCTCTGCTCTAATATTTTCCTTCAGCAGAGTTATAAATCTCAAGAAGTTGTACCATGGATCTTTCATAAATAGAAATCAAAGTTGGATGAATGATTTCCAACAGAGAAGCCTATTTTCACCAAGACCATCAATATTGTAAATGTTCCGTAAATCCAGTGATCAATACGTGTCAAAAGAAGTAGAAAAAATTTAACGTCAAGACCCAAAACATGACATTAGCATCACCATATTTAGTTCAAATAAAGCATCATTCTCAGAGCTCTCTTTTGAAAACTTTTTTATGTGCAGACATACACGCCAACTTCAACAATAACACTCACAATCATAACTTCTTATTAGACAAATGTTCATCCATGCAAGTAAAATTATAGCACTTGCAAGGTCTAATTGACAATTTTCAAAGTCAAAATCTATTTTCCTCGATCAGACAAATGGAAATATATCAAAAAATTTAAACAAAAAAGATCGCCCATCAAAATGTAGAGAATATCTGAGATCAAAATAAGGTCATATTGCCAATAAATGTGCATATTAAACTCTTGTTTGATTAGTATAATAAGTTCACAAATAAAATCTTGTCAGAATCAAGCTTGAAGCCTTCATGACTTTCATATAGTCATCAGAAGCTTGTGCTCAATCATGCGCCACCATTCTTGAGTGCATGCATCATTAACAGCCAGCCAAATAAAATTGAAGCACCCTTACAGGTTTCTTTTGTCATCATACACCATTTATGAAAACTCGCAACTAATGACAGACAAACATTTCTTTCTTCCTTTTTTTATGAAAAAACAATGGATCCAAACACAAGTCATAACATACTCGCATATCATGCCAAATGTTCTATTCATGCACGGAATAACAACAGAAACTCAAACTACTAGCAAAAAAAAGGACCAATTAACTTCCTACTAAAGCTGACTATAAAACATATCAGAATAATTAATTGATAGCTGAATTTATTTTTCAAGTTATAAGATGAGTTTATCACCTTAGAAGCAAAGAAAGGTAGTTCAGTGACGGTTGATTGCACAAAAGAACATTCTATAACATCTGGAGCCCCATTAAGCCCCTTC
>JAJIYU010007799.1:0-18771 GCA_030144865.1 Tinospora cordifolia | reverse complement strand
AAAGCCCAGTGGATCTCCCCTACACATCAATAGCATTATACAAACAAGCATACGAAACATGCAAACAGTTTCAAATCATTAGGGGCATTTCAAACACTTAGTCAGTTTATCTGTTGCACTCTAATATCAGGAATTTACCATTTGATATTAGGAATTAACCGAAAGAGTGAACCATCCTCGGTATCCCAATTGTGGTCCTGAACACAATAAGGCACGACATCTTCTCTGAGACCACGACCCAAGAAGATACTGAAACCAAGGGAAAAATTCTCATGACTTTCCAAATTCGAGGGTCTCATACGGCCGCTCGCAATTTGGCCTAGTTGGGGATACCCACGATGACGTCCTGGGACATCCGGAGAACCTCAACGAGATGTACCAGTAATTGCCCGTCATCGCCCCGATACGTGGAGTTCTTAATAAACTTTTAATTTTCTTTAGTTTCACAATCATAGTTTTCATTCCACGCAACATACATACATGCTTATTCAAAATGCTAACCTAAGCAAAGAAAGTAAACAAACACCAAGCTAATCATAATATCCTAGTTCTAGAAAGCGATTAACTAGTCATCAGGATATCATAGCAATCATTCCACCCAAAGCATACATTCCTAGCATGGTACTAAGTACATGAATTTAAACATGCATCATATTTCGTATCCAACATCCGCATAATACTAAAGAGTGAGGAAGAGGTAGTCAACCCCACCTGTACGCACCGAAATACTGTTGGATCGTCGTTCCTCGCACAGTAGTCCAATACCGTTAATCTGCATCATTAGATGGTAATGATACATTACTTTGGGCCTTTAATACACATCTAACCCGACCCTAGGGGTCTGGTATCAGTCAGTGCTTTAGAATGTATACAAAACACTCCAAAAACACAATTTGCATTTACTGTTCGCGGTCGGTCTTGTGTAGACCACGGTCTACACACAATTTCACACCCAATAGTAGGATTTCCGCATGTGTACGCTATAATAGTGATTCCTAATCTAGTTTAACACTTAAATCTAGTGTATTGGACACCCAACAATCATTTAAACACATAAACAAACTAAGGAATGGTTGTTTACATTGTTTATTCGCCGAAACCCCTTGATCAAGCCTTAAAAACGGGATTCCTTTTCAATGAAATCGACCCCTTCAATTCAACAACCAACAACCATCCTAAATCCATCCATACTAGTGTCCAAACACACACACAAGGGAATAAACAATAGCTCACCACGTTTGGCTTGGTTTCTAGCCACTAAACCCTCAACACAAACTCTCAAACGGATCTCCATCACTTTGATTTACTAACCATTGATAGATACTCTAGATGAGATCAAATCTTAAAGAAAAACTCAAAGGAAAATCAAAGAACTCACCTTTGATCGTCTCTTGTCGTTCCTCTCCAAATCCTGAGCTGTTTCAGTGCAAAATGAGAAAATCAGAGCTTGAAACGTATATGTAGCTCGCACACGGACCACGGTCGGAGTCAGACGGACCTCAGTCATTGGACAAATTTTTCTTCATGGACCACGATCTTCACTTTATGGACCACAGTCATCCCTTTATGGACCGCGGTCGACACTTTATGGACCGCGGTCACCCATGTGACCTAGTTTTTTTTGTGATTTTGCCACTGATGACCGTGGTCAGCCTGTATGGACCACGATCGGTAGTGTGGTTTGCCCTTGTTCCAGGTTTTTCTCACCAAGGACCGCGGTCAGACCCATGTGGACTGCGGTCTATGCGTGATTGTTCCCGATTTCACAATTTTTGCACGTTTCTAGCTATCCGAATGTTCTAATTTATTTTATCTTGATTAAATAACATACAATGATCATTAAAAACAAATTTCCAATCATTTTATATTTATTTAGAATTTTCAAAAATTCATATTGACATGGACACATTATAAGACTTAGGGTGATTACAGACATATACAAGATAGCCTTTAGAATAAGATACAAACACTTTGAGTTCACCTTGATGCCCTTTGGTTTGACCAATGCCCCAACAACATTCATGGATTTAATGAACCGAGGTTTAGACAATACCTTGACCAATTTGTGGTGGTATTTGTGGACGACATCCTGATTTACTAAAAATAGAAGCTGAACACTTGGAACACTTGCGAATAGTGTTGGAGATCCTCAGAAGGCACCAATTATATGCCAAGTTTAGCAAGTGTGAATTCTGGATGAAGACAGTCAAGTTCCTTGGCCATGTAGTCTCATAGGAAGGCATCTCTGTAGATCTAGAAAAGGTGGAGGTTGTCATGAATTGGAAGCAGCCAAAAACGATTACAAAGACCAAGAGTTCCTTAGGCATGGCTGGATACTACAGAAGGTTCATCAAAGATTTCTCTAAACTAGCAGAACCTATGACCAAGCTAACCAGGAAGGGAGTTAAGTTCAATTGGGATGAGAAGTGCGAACAATCATTCCAAGAATTGAGGAAGAGATTCACTATGGCCCCTATCCTAGTTACTCCAACCCATGGCATTACCTTTGCCCTTTACACTGATGCATCATTGAGTAGACTGGGAGTAGTATTGATGCAAGCAAGACAAGTAGTCGCTTATACCTCACGATAGCTGAAGGTTCATGAGAAGAACTACCCTACTCATGACCTAGAGTTAGCAGCCATTGTATTTTCCTTGAAGATTTGGAGACACTACCTTTATGGTGAAAAATTCGATCTGTTTTCAGATCACAAGAGCTTGAAGTACTTCTACACCTAGAAGGAGTTGAACCTCGAAAAACGGAGATGGATGGAGTTCTTGAAAGACTATGATTTTTAACTACACTGCCATCCAAGGAAGGCCAATGTAGTCGTTGATGCCTTGAGTAGGAAGTTCAACAAATAGGAGGAAGAGAAAAGTCAGATGTACCAGTTGATTGATGACTTTAGGTTAGGTGTGACTCTAAATGAAAAACAAGCCTACCTCTACACTATGTCTTGCCAACCGGATCTTCTCCACTAGATCAAGGATGAACAAAGGCAAGACAAATGGCTTACCAGTCTGATCGAAGGAGTTACACAGGGCAAGCATTCTGACTTCAGGTTGGATACTGATAATATCCTAAGGCTCGGAGAAAGGATATGTGTACATTAGAATGTACAAAGTAAGCAGACCATACTAGATGAGGCTCATTGGACCAAGTACACGATGAATGCATGTGGAGATAAGATGTACCAAAATCTTTGAAAGTCTTACTGGTGGAGAGGGATGAAAAGAAACGTGGCTAGGCATGTTTCTAAATGCTTAACCTGCCAACAAATAAAAGCAGAACATTGAAAACCCTTTGGATTGTTACAACCACTGCCTATCCCTGAATGGAAATAGGATAACATTGGTATGAATTTCGTCAGTGGTTTACCTAGGAATCAGAAAGGAGAGGATATTTTTTGGGTAACTGTGGATCGTCTCACCAAAGTGGCTCATTTCCTGCCAATCAGATCCACATACCAAGTTAGTAAGCTGGGAGAATTATATGTGAAAGAGATAATAAGGCTTCATGGTGTGCCCAAGACTATAGTATCTGACCGACACTCTCATTTCACTTCTCAATTCTGGCAGAGGCTACAGAAGGAGTTGGGGACTAAAATCACCATGAGCACTGCTTTTCATCCTCAGACAGATAGACAATCTGAGAGAGTTATCCAAATGACTCCATATGAGGCTTTGTATGGAAGGCCCTGTAAATCACCAACCTATTGGGTCGAATTTGAGCATCATATTCTTATTGGGCCAGACTTGGTGGAAGAAATGAACAACCAAGTCAAACTAAAACGAAAGAGGTTCGCTATGGCTCAGAGTCATTAGAATCAGATCTCAGAAGGGTTTTAAGAGGTTCAAATTCAAGGGGAAGTTGTCACCGAGATTTGTTGGACCCTTTGAAATACTTAGGTAGATCTGGGAACGTGCTTACGAGTTGGAGCTACCAAACCAGATGACCTCAGCCCACAATGTGTTCCAGTCTCGATGTTGAGAAAATATGAACCAAACCCTTCTCACATCATCCACTGGGAAGAAGTAAATATTCAAGAGGACGCCGCTTATGAAGAAGTGACAATTAGAATTCTTGATCACAAGGTACAAAACCTAAGAACTAAGAATTTTCCCTTAGTTAAGGTGCTACGGAAACATCATGGAATGGAAGAGGCTACTTGGGAGTTGGAGAGTGAAATGAAGACTAAGTACCCACATCTATTTACTGGGAACCCATGAATAAATATAAATTTCGATGATAAAATTCCTTTTAAGGGGGGTAGAATGTAACACATACAAATTTTGTATGAATTTTAAATAAAATATTTCGTTTTTAGATATAAACAGTATATACTTTAAATTAATAAATAAATAAAATTAATTAGAAAACATTGATATCCGAGAATAAATAATAAAAAACATATATATACATATATATATATATATATATATATATATATATATATATATGTATGTATGTATGTATGTATGTATGTATGTATGTATGTATGTATATGGATATATGAATTAGATAAATACAAGTATATAAAAATATTTGTCATGGTGGTAAAAATAATATTATTATTATTATTATTATTATCATTATTATTATATAATATGTGTATAAATAATATGTGGGTGTTAAAATAATATCATATAAAATAGAATGTATGAGGAATAATAAGTGTGAATTTATAAATAAATAAATAAATAAAATGTTATATACTTATCGAATGCATGTATAATATTATATAAGTATGTAAATAATTGTATGTATAATATCATAGCATTATGACATTTATAAATTGTTACATATGTACTAAATTATTATACATATAATTGTATAATATACTATTATTATAATTATATATACATATATATATAAAGATAAAAAAAATGTATATATAGGGCGCACACGAGTTCGCGAAATTGCTGAACTCACGCTCGTGCATGCGCCAAGAGCCGCACGATTTTGGCAATCTGGCCAAAATCGTGCGGCCAAGATCTATTGATCCGAAACAAAAAAAATTAGAAAATCGAGAAAAACAAGAATAAAAAACCAAAAAAAGGAAAGAAAATTTTGCAAAAAATTCAAAAAAAAACCTAAAAATCCATTATTTGAATTTGAGCCACCAAAGCCCAATAAAAATAGAAATTTTCTATTTGAAAAATGCCCAAAGTTACTAATTTTCACTCCCCTAAACTCTATATAAAGGACCACCCCCAGTGTTCTCATTATTTTCATTCCAAATCAAGAGCATACTAGTCCCTCTCGATTCTCTGTGGCCTTCTTCTTGGCAATTCCCTCAGTTCTGAGTACTCTTGAACTATTCTTGAGAGTTCTTCAGTGTTTTGAAGTTTTGGAGTAACAAAACTCTACCAAATTTCAGAGGCGTGTAGAAGAGATTTATTTGCAAGGTGGAAGTGATTTCTAACTTTTACTTCTTTATTTTCATTTGAATAAGTCTTGCATGTGTGATGATGTTTTGAAGTTGATTGTTTAAATTATGTTTTAATATGCATACTTTATTTATTTGATGTGCCATGAATATACAAGTTATGCATGTTTAAAAATTAAGAATAATAATGTATGATATATATGAATTGTGGAATGAATAAATATTTAATGATTCATGTTATGTACATGTTATATTGATGGTTTAATCTGATATTGTGTGTTTTATCACTAAGAAAATATTAAACAATGATTATAACCACGCATCGGTGCAATGATAGGCTGCATAGCGTTATTGTGTGTGTTCCACCCCAATCAGGCTTGTCGGCTTGCCATTGATGATTTTGAAATGGGTTTCCAAGAGTGATCTCACTTCATAGATATTGGGGTTTGAGTTATCAAGAGTGTTTCTCTCTCCCAACGATGTGGAGCATAGAGATTAAATTTTTTTCGGTCTTACTGTCAACCATAAACAAGAAATTTATTTGAATCGCCTAACGTACAAAAGTTTTTGATATACTTGGTTTATTTGAATTGAAATAATGATTTAAATATTTAGAAAGATCTACTGGGCTATGTGCTCACCCCTTCCTTCTATTTTTTAGGTAATTGAATTACATGAAGATCATGAATATTAGTTAGGTTTTTGTTTATTATTTAGAAAGTTTCTAATTTCTATATAAGGGCATGTTGCCCAAGTTTTAAATTTTTCGCTGTAGTAGTTTTTCTTCAAGATCGAATTATGTACTCAATTTTATTCAATTAATTGAGTTTATGAATTTCATTTATTTCTTGTATTATGTTCTCTTAAATACAATTAAGGCATGAAATAATTGAAATAAAAAGTTAAGTTATGTACTAGTAAAGCAATACCGGCCCGACCTGCCTTGTGGTAAAGTCCAAATTGAAAGTCTCGGGGGTTGGGGTATTACATACATTATACTTATATGCACGAAGATCCAAAAGATCTATATTTTAGAGTAATATCATTTAACATGCATGAATATGTTAGTGACCAAATACAAGATTACTATTAACAAGATAACAACACACTTGGAGGGGTTGACTAGCATGAGGAAAATCAATAGTGGTTCTCACATTAATGTCTTGATTAAGAGACATGTGCGTGATCATACTTAAGAAATTTGATCGTCCCTCACATATCTTTCGAGTCTGCGGACTATTGGATGACCGATTGAAAACAATCTACTACTTGTATGGCATAATGTATTGAAGTGATTGATTGTATCATGTGCTTGCTATATTGTTAGATTGTATGTGAATTAAAAATGATCCATTGGACTCGTAGAGCTCATCCCCTCCACTTTTCAAATGCAAGAAACCAACATGCCAACTGAGGGACTTGGGTTAGAACTTACTATTCTTATCTTCTTGATTTTTGTGCGTTATGATGTATTTAAATACTAGTATGTTCAAGAGCATAAATGAAATGATTAAAGGCCATTTGATCAATGAATGAACCCTGATGTGGGGTATTTTTGACACACCATTACTATATATGTTTTTGTTATTAGTGCTCATGATACTAATGATATTATGAAAACTAGTTTTAAAACTAATAAACTAGTACAATAAAGAAATGACTCAGCGAATAGTAACATCCTAGAATATCAAAAAAATTGTTTTAACAGTTTTAAGACATAGAATACAAGTTTAAGTTGATAGTAGGTAAGTCTTTCCCAAGTAAAATTAAACATTAAACTAGAGGTAGGTTATCCTATTATTTGTTGCATAGCATACTAATTATATTCTAGTTATTTGCACATGTTTTGCATGGTTTGAGTAGGAAATAGGACATATTTACTCTCATATAAGTACTTAAGCATTGATATAAGCATTCGCATGTCATTTGCACATTTAAGAGAGTTTCAATATGGTTTTATGTATTGTACTTGTGATTTTATGCCAGAGAAAGGTTCTTAGTTGTTTATGCAGGTCTAAGATGAGTAAAAAAAAAACATGTACACAAAAAATTGAAGATGGGAAATGACCTAAAACAAGACAAATCCATAGATGACTATGGTAGAGAAACACAAGACCATGGCAACTAGAACTATAAATGATGAACAAACTAGAAAATACATTACCACAGTAGCTTACCACAATAGTTAGAATGATCCATTTTGTAGGAATTCGTTACTGTGGTAGCCTACTGTTATAACCAAAATGATCATCACACTAGGAATTCTTTACTATGGTAACCTATTGCAATAACCAAATAAACAAATTCTAGGTAGAATACTTTACCGTGGTAGTCTACGACGACAACCAGAATGCATATTATTGAGGAGAATACACTACTGCGATAACCAGAGTACGTGCTTGAATAATAGTATGACTATCGCGGTAGCCTACTATGATAGTGCAGAATTTGACAGTTCCTAGGATTTTTGGATCTTTGCTCTGCCAAGACTATCATGATCAATTATCATGGTAGTGTGACTGAAAAAGGCAATTTGAGTGGTGTTGAGCAATCTTGAGCAACAAATATAAATAGCAATTCATTTAGAATCATTCATAGTCATTCTACACCTAGGAACATTCATTCTGGGACATTCTTTGAAATTCTTGGGATGAAGGAAGAGGCTTGGATAGTAATAGCGGAAAAGCTGGAGCAAGGAACAAGAGAAGAGCGAGAGAAGGCATTCAAGTCTTTCTAGTATAATTTCTAGTGTTTCTAATCTTTGTTTTTGTATTATCTAGACTACATTGGATTAAGCACTTCAATTCTAGAATGTAATTTCAATTGTGAGAAACCTTAATTATGTGTTTTGATTAATCTATGTTGATGTTTTATTTTATATCTTGTGTTTTCATTGCTTTCTATTTACTGGCCATAGATAAAAAGATTTTAGGCTATTGAACTAACTCAGAAGAGAGGTTTTGTAACACCCTAACCCCCTAGAAATAGGTTTAAGCTCAACCACAAGGCGGGTTGGGTCCTATATTACATTTACAACTACACAACTTGCATCACTTTCTATTACCTCAAGTCTTATCATTTTTCAATGAGCATACAACCCAATTATTTAACTTCAAATTTAATAAGACTATTACAATAGAGATAAAAGAAATATTCACTCTTTATTTGCATAATAAAATAAAAGAGCACAAACTTTAAACTATTGTTTACTCAAATAACTAAAAGATTACATGCTTAAATTCAAATAACTAGAACTTGAAAGAGAGTACATAGCTCTTAAAATTGAAATAAAATTCAGTGAAAGTCAAATAAATCTAAAGTGGGCAACATGCCCTTATATTGAAAAAAGAAAACTTTTCAAAAATGGAAACTTTCTAAATATAACTACTATAAGATTTTCATTGCCATCATATTCAATTTCCTAAAAATGTTAAAAAGAAAGAGGTGAGAATATAACCTAATGGATCATTCATCAAACAACTAGCTTATTATTTCAAATTTCTGACACATCCAAATTCACACACTTTCAAACATTAAGTGATTCATACATCAAATTGGTTCAAGTTGTTTTTATGACTGAAAGGAGTTTTACTCCCTTGATGTTCATAATTTAGATACCCCCTCTCTAGGATAGAAAGACATTTCTTTGTTACTTTCCATTGGATGTTACATACCAAGTATCCCTTAGTTGCACTTTGCAACCATACACTCCAAGCATGTGTTAGGAACACCTATAGCGCCCATAGGGTCACTATGACAGTACGTGGTTCTCATCTTCACTTTCTCATGTTTAGAATCACATAATCATGAAAAGAAATTCAAAATATAAATCTCAGAATTTTAAACAACCAAGAAAGCATGAAAACAACATATGGCATGCTTGAGACTTTAAAATAAATACTAAACATGGATTCTAAACATGACATGCTCTCATGAGTGATTAGACCATAAAAACATGCTAAACTGAAAATAGAACATGATTAAACATGTTGATAACTAGTATAAACATGCTGAAATCTACACTAAATATGCATAAACATGCTAGGAATTCAAAATAAGAAGATAGGGTTTTAGAAATCCCCTCCACCTTATGATCTATTCTCCAAAAAATTCAGCAAAGGTTCCCAACGTCCAAGCACTTCCAAATACAAACAAAAATCACTCAAATCAACTCATTATAATAATGAAATTAAAGCTTCTTACTTATGACCACAAAAGCAAAGTGAAGGGAGAAGAGATGCCAATAAGAAGGCTTTAGAGAGAACAAGAGGAAATCTCAACTCTTGTTCTTGAGATGAGAAGAATAAGAACCTAAAAGGGGTTTATATAGATTTTTAGTGCAAATAAGGGGACGTCTTAGGCAGTTTCAGGTAGCTAGGGCAGCTCACAAAGTTTGGACAAGTTTTCAAACACACAAGAAATGGTTTGCATATAATAGGGCATGTGTGCTCATGGTTTGGAAATTGGGCATATATGTGCTTTCTTATTTAAGTGTGATCATGAAATTAGATTTGGAATGGTTCCTATATCAGTTAGGACGTTCTCTTTGAAGAAATTTTGTGACCATATCTAGTTTAGTAAGTGATGCAGATTATGAAGTTGACAAAGATGACACGAATGGTGATTATGATGTTTTGCATATTCCAAGAGGACTAATTACAATGGCCTGTGCTAAAAGACTTAAAGAAACACTACTTGGGCTGGTTCAAGACATTTGGGCCAAATAAGGTATTAATGGTTTTGCCAACTTTAATATGGGATTGGATAAATCAAAAGGAACTTTGAGTGTTATCCAAGTGTAGGATAGTCAAAACTATAAGAAATAAAAAGAGCTCTAGTAGAAATGCATGTGTGGACAAAACAATTCAAGTCATAATCTCATTAATTTGAGATGATAAAGTTGGTTTATTAGTCATTATTAGTGGTTGCACGAAATTAGTTAATTTCCTATGTGTTATTGGTCTTTTATGTCAAACATTTCAATTTCCAAGGTGTAATAACTATGGAATAGTGTGTTTGTGTTTGGAGTTAATGCATTGTCCATAGGAGTTACTAGTGGAGTTGTGATATGTATTAATTGTCAGTTAGTGCATAGTCTTCAATTTTCATGTGTAAGTTAATGGCTATTTATTTTTGTGACTTTTTGTATTCCTTAGAGTTACACCTAGGATTTATATAAATTGGCTTGCTCTTCTTTGAGGAAGGTATCAAATCAGTAAAATGAGTGTTTAATGTGAACATTTCAGATTTTGAGAGAGGCTTTCTCTTATGTTCTTCATTAAACTTTTCTAGACTTATCAAGGAATGATAAACCTTGTGACGTTTTACACTTTGGGTTCTTGTTTCTTTGTTATTCAAGGGTTCAAGTAGATCATTAAATCTAATTTTAGCTTTCTTGGGGTGAGCATACTACCTTGAATGGGGGTTCTTAGGATCTAATTCCTAGCGGGTCTGCATCAGTTGGTATCAGAGCTAGGTTCTAAGCTCAGGTTATATTTTTTTTTGTTTCACAACTTTCATTTCATATTTCTGTTGCTTCATTTTTGTTCATCAGTTTTCTTTCATTCGTCATCCTCTTTCATCTTTTTGTTCCTCGTTTCCTTCTTGTTCAATTCTCTTTTCTTTTCATTACTCTTGAATATTAAAAAAAGAGGTGTTTCTAAAAGAAAAAAGAAAAAAGGTTGTGATTTTGGAAAAAAAAAAGGTTGTGATTCTGGAAAACAAAAGTTGTGATTCTACAAAATAAAAAAAAAGTTGTGAATTCTACAAAAAAAAAGAAAAAAAAATAGAGTGTTTACTAATTGCTTTTATACAAAAGAAGTTATTACTATGAAAGTGCTTGTGTTCATATCAAAACTATAATCTTGACTGTTCTCAGTTATTCGATCTTGTATCTAATTGTTATTCTTTCTTTTGAACCATTTTCCTGTAAATCATTTCGTTCCTTTCTTTTTCATATCCTGATTGTTAACATAAACTCTACAAGATTTAGTTAATTCTTGGTTGGGTTTGATTAGTTCCTTAAAGAGCTACAGGAGAAAGCTACAAGAGGAAAGAGTGTGAACAATTTTCCAAAAGAAAGAAAAAATGAACATTAGTGTTAGAGGTTTCTTTTTACTAACATTATCTTGTAGGTCATTTAATGAAAATGTCAAAAAAAAAAATGAATCATCATCTAACAAGGAAGAACCACAAGATTTTGTGTCTATGATATCTGCCATGCAACAACAATTCGAACGCTTAAATGTGGTGTTGGGTGATTTTAGATATATAATAGATAGGCAAGCTGTGGAGCTTCAAACTTTACAGGGACGACCTCAAAGAGATCATAATCCAAGAGGGCGTGCAAAGCGTCATCCAATATATATGGATAGAGATATTGATGAAGATGAAGCTATTAATGGGGATGAAGATGATTATGAATCTGAAGTTGAACTGGGCAGAAATAGGCATAGAGGAGTTAGGCATGGGAAGGGTTTCCAACAAAATTGCCCTAGAAGTAGGGATTGGATATATCGGAATTTCGGGAACATTAAGATGAAGATTTTGCCTTTTCAAGGTAAAATTAACCTAGAAGTTTATTTGGAGTGGAAGAAAAAAATTGAGTTGATTTTTTATTTCATAATTACTCAGAAGCAAAAAAGGCAAAATTGGCAGTAATTGAGTTTACAGATTATGCAATCATCTAGTGGGATCAAGAAGTCACTAATGGAAGGAGAAATCAAGAGCAACCTATCGAAACATAGAGATAATGAAAGCTTTAATGAGGGAAAGGTTCGTTCCTAGTCATTATTATAGGGAGCTTTATCAAAGACTACAAAACCTTATACAAGGGTCAAAGAGGGTGGAAGAGTATCATAAAGATATGGAGGTGGCTATGATAAGGGATAATGTGTAGGAAGATCGGGAAACAACAATGGCTCGATTTCTAAAAGGGTTGAACCAAGAAATACCTGATGTTGTAGATCTTCACCATTATGTTGAGCTAGAAGACATGGAGCAAATGGTGATAAAGGTAGAAAGGAGATTGAAAAATAAGTGGGCTTGAAAGTCTACTTCAGCTTCTAGTTCTTATTAGAGGTCAAATTGGAAGAAGAATGATAAAACTTTTTTCAAGGAGACACCCAAAGGCACCATCAAAGTTTCTGTGAAACATAAAGGTAAATCTACTTTCCAACCCTCTAGAAATAGAGATATTAAATGTTTTAAATGTTTGGAAACTGGACATATCGCTTCACAATGTTCAAACAAAAGGGCAATGATCCTGCATGATGATGGTGAAGTCGGGACAGAAAGTTAGAATAACAATGACATCCAATATCTAGTAGAAGGCGAAACTCTTGTAACGAAGCATGTCTTGAAATCTCAGATCAAAGTAGATGCCTTGCAGCAACAACAAGAAAACATTTTCATACTCGCTGCCATATAAACAATAAGGTATGTAGTATGATTATTGATAGTGGGAGTTGCACAAGTGTTGCAAGCACTACATTAGTGGATAAATTAAATTTGCCTCTTCTTAAACACCCTAGACCACACAAGTTGCAGTGGCTGAATGATTGTGAGGAAGTGCGAGTCAACAAGCAAGTTTTGATTTCTTTTTCAATTGGGAAATATCATGATGAAATACTATGTGATGTAGTTCCTATGCATGCTGGTCATATTCTTTTGGGAAGGCCTTGGAAATTTGATCGAAAGGTGATATATGATGGATTTAGGAATAGGTACTCATTTGTAAAAGATAATAAAAAATTACTCTTGTACCATCAACTCCTCAGTCGGTCTTTGAAGACCAATTGAAGTTGAAAAATGAGAGCCATGGAAAAACAAATGAGAATGAAAAAAAATTAGAGAAAAAAAGGAATGGAAAAAGAGAGAAATAAAAAAGAGAATGAGAAGAAAGCAAAAAAAGAAATAGAGGAAAAAGTAAATGAAAAAGACAACAAAGAAACAAAAAGTGAAGAAACAAAAAAGGAGAAAAGAAAAGAGTCAACTTTTATGCAAAAGAGAGTAAAGTGAGAGTTGCTTATTTTACAAAACAACCTTTATTTGTACTTTTGTACAAAGAAGTTTGTTTGATAATAAACAACCTTAGCCCTTCTCTTCCAAGTATTGTTATCTCTTTATTGCAGGAATAGAAGCAAAAAGTGAAGAAACAAAAAAAAAGGAGAAAAGAAAAGAGTCAGCTTTTATGCAAAAGAGAGTGAAGTGAGAGTTGTTTATTTTACAAAACAACCTTTATTTGTACTTTGTACAAAGAAGTTTGTTGGATAACAAACAACCTTAACCCTTCTCTTCCAAATGTTGTTATCTCTTTATTGTAGGAATTTGAAGATGTGTTCCTAGAGGAAGTTCCTAATGGTTTACCACCTATAAGAGGTATAGAACATCAGATTGCTTTCATTCCAGGAGCCGCAATTCCAAATTTTCCAGCCTATGGAAGTAATCCAGAGGATACAAAGGAAATTCAAAGGCAAATTGAAGATCTCATGAGCAAAGGACAAATTCGAGAGAGTTTTAGTCCTTGTGCAGTTCCCGTACTTCTTACTCCTAAGAAGGATGGATCTTGGAGAATGTGCATTGATTGTAGAGCTGTGAATAATATTATGGGTTTTGAGGTAGATGAAGAAAAGATAAAAGCAATAAAGGACTGGCCAATACCAAAAAGAATGACTGAGGTAAGAAGCTTCCATGGGTTAGCAAGTTTTTATCGGCGTTTTGTGAAGGATTTTAGCACACTTGCTGCACCACTAACTGAAGTTATTAAAAAATTTGTTACTTTTCTTTGGGGCAAGGAGCAAGAGCATGCTTTTAATGTTCTTAAAGAATATTTATGCTCCGCACCTTTGTTGGTAGTACCTAATTTCGATAAAACTTTTGAGATTGAATGTGATGCCTCGGGAGTTGGTATAGGTGTTGTTTTGATGCAGGAAACGCGACCTATTGCATATTTCAGTGAAAAGCTAAATGGGGCTGGATTGAATTATCCAACCTATAACAAGGAGCTTTATGCACTTGTGAGGGTGTTAGAGACATGGCAACATTATCTATGGCCTAAAGAGTTTGTCATCCACACAAATCATGAATCTTTGAAGCATCTCAAAGGTCAAGGCAAGTTTAACAAAAGGCATGCTAGATGGCTAAAATTTATCTAAACCTTCCCATATGTCGCAAAATACAAGCAAGATAAGGAGAATGTAGTCGCAGATGCTTTATCTCGGAGGTATGCTCTTCTAACTTCTTTAAATACACATTTATTAGGTTTCAAGCACGTTAAGGAATTGTATGCCAAAGACCATGTATTAAATGGTATTTTTCATGTTTGTGAAAAGGGTGTTTTTGGAAAATTTTATAGAGTTGATGGTTATTTGTTCGAAGAGAACAAGTTGTGTATACCAACAAGCCCTATACGAGAATTGCTTGGCAAGGAATCCCATGGGAGAAGATTAATGGGGCACTTTAGTGTCACAAAAACTTTAGCAGTTTTACAATAACACTTTTTCTGGCCTAGGATGAAACAAATGTGGAACGTGTTTGTGACCGTTGTATCATCTGTAAAAAGGCTAAATCAAAGGTTTCACCTAATGGACTTTATAAACCCTTGCCTGTACCTGATAAGCCATTGGTTGACCTATCAATGGATTTCATTTTGGGTTTACCAAGGTCCAAGAAAGGTCGAGATTTCATATTTGTTGTGGTTGACCGATTTTCTAAAATGGCACATTTCATTCCCTACCATAAAACATATGATGCCAATGATATTGCTGACTTGTTCTTTGTCTTCATGGTGTACCCAAAAGTATTTTTTCAGATAGGGATATAAAATTTCTTAGTCACTTTTGGAAAGTATTGTGGGAAAAACTTGGAACTAAGTTACTATTTTCTACAGCTTATCATCCAGACCAACAGACAAACAGAGGTCGTCAATCGAAAATTGACTCAATTACTTAGAACCATCATTTAGAGGAACTTGAAAATTTGGGAAGACTGGTTTCCTTTCATTGAGTTTGCCTATATTAGAAGTTTGCATTCTTTTATAACATATTCTCCATTTGAAATAGTTTATGGATTTAATCATTTGACTCCTTTGGATTTAATTTCTCTACCTATTGATGCCAAGGCAAGTTTGGATGGAGATAAGAAAGTTGAATTGGTTAAAAAGCTTCATAAGCATGTCAAGCAAAACATTGAGAAAAAGAATGAGCAATATGCATTCAAGGCAAACAAAGGAAGACGACAAATTGTTTTTGAACTAGGTGATTGGGTGTGGGTGCATATGCGAAAAGAGCGATTTCCAGCTCAACAGAAGTCCAAGTTGCATCCTCGGGGGGATGGCCCATTCCAGGTTCTTGAGAGGATTAATGAAAATGCCTACAAAATAGATCTTCTAGGTGAGTATAACATTAGCGCCACATTCAATGTTATGGATCTTTTTCCTTTTGATGTAGGTGATGATTCGAGGACGAATCCTTTTTGAGGAGAGGGGGAATAATGTAGATTATGAAGTTGACAAAGATGACATGAATGGTGATGATGATGCTTTGCATATTCCAAGAGGACCAATTACAAGGGCCTGTGCCAAAAGACTTAAAAAAACACTACTTGGGCTGGTTCAAGACATTTGGGCTAAACAAAGTGTTAATGGTTTCGCCAACTTCAATATGGACTTAGATAAATCAAAAGGAGCTATGAGTGTTATCCAAATGTAGGATAGTTAAAACTATAAGAAATAAAAAGAGCTCTAGTAGAAATGCATGTGCAGACAAAACAATTCAAGTCATAATCTCATTAATTTGAGATGATAAAGTTGGTTTATTGGTCATTATTAGAGGTTGCATGAAATTAGTTAATTTCCTATGTGTTATTGGTCATTTATGTCAAACATTTTAATTTTCAAGGTGTGATAACTATGCAATAGTGTGTTTGTGTTTGGAGTTAATGTATTGTCCATATGAGTTACTAGTGGAGTTGTGATATGTATTAACTATCAGTTAGTTGTAGAAAATAGTAACTTAAGGTAGTTGATAGCTATTTATTTTGTGACTTTTTGTATACCCTGGAGTTACACCCAGAATTTGGTATAAATTGGCTTGCTCCTCTTTGAAGAAGGCATCAAATAAGTAAAGTGAGTGTTTAGTATGAACATTTTAGATTTAAGAGAGGCTTTCTCTTATGTTCTTCATTGAACTTTTCTAGACTTATCAAGGATTGATCAACCTTGTGGCGTTTTACACTTTGGGTTCTTGTTTCTTTGTTATTCAAGGGTTAAAGTAGATCATTAAATCTAATTTAAGCTTTCTTGGGGTGAGCATACTACCTTGAATGGGGGTTTTTAGGATCTAAATCCTAGCGGGTCCACATCAGTAAGTGTACGTGTGAGCATATCTTGAATTTTTCCTTTTTTGGCATTATGAGGGAATATAAATGAGAGTTTCTAATTTGGTAAGACCTTGTAAGCAAGGAATCTTTCCTTCTTTTTGTGAGTGTATATTTGAATAGAAAACTTTTCTACTTTCTCTTATGCACATGATTTAGATTATGTGATCACTTGATGACTTTTTTTTTCCTTTATTCTTTTAAGTGTCATACATAGGCAACTTGCTAATTGAGTTCATTCACTTGTATAGTACATGGAAACCTTCTTATTCTTTCCTTAGACGTCCAGCATGGTTGATTGCTGTGTACATGATCAAAATTTGATGGACACATTATCATGGTTCCAAACTTCCAATCTAGGCTATTGAATCAACGTGAGATACCATTCTTAATTGAGCTCATGGAAACTTTCAATTTTCTTTCTTTTGTGTTATCACGTATATAGGAAACTTTTCTATATCTCTTTAAATCATCAAATCATCACAAATAGGCATGGAACCACTCTTCATGGTTTCCAAACAATGCATTACATCTCATATAATTGGGTAGGGTGAGGTGAACATGATTATGATGTTTCACCAATGTGATTTGCACATACTTAGGGGTGTTCATGCATTTGTGGGTTCACAAAAGTCAAATAAAAATTAATATCTCCTTATTTATAAGGAATTATGATTTTTAACCTATAGTTTTAGAATCACATGAACTTAATGAAAATTTTAAGGTATAGTTTGGCCCAAAATGATTTTCGTTTCACATACATTCTTTATTTAGAACTCACTAAAGTCACTAGACAAATAAAAATCTTAATTTTGGCCAATTGTCCTGATTTTTAGATATGTCATCTATTTTGTTAGTTTATGTCATCCCATTTTATTTTGGGTCATTTCGATTTTTCAAAGTACCCCTAGTCTCAGTTCTTTCCTAATTTGGACTCCCCTGAAAGGTATTTGACAAATGAAACCCAAATCTTGACCAATTGTCATAATTTTTGGATATGTTCTCCAATTGGTCAATTCATGTCACCTTACTTCATTTCAAGTTATTTTGGGTCCCTAAGGGTCACTAAATGAGAGTTTTGGAAGCTGCCAAATTTAACCCTGAAATGAACCTGGTTTCATTTCGTGCCCAAATTTCACTAAATAAATGATAAATTTTATTTAATTGAGTATAAAGAATTCAAGGTGTTGCAAGGGTTGTATTGCCCAAAAGAGTGCTCTAAAGTTGACAAAGCTGAGTACCCTTGTTTGCATCCTATTTTCCATCAGTCTAGGGACCAAAACAAGACACATCATACATCAACATGTAGTGAGAACTTAGATCTCCACAACCATACCCAAATCACATGTTCACACCCATCCATGTGTTCATAATTGTGGTTCAAAGCTGGTCATGCCAACATGATTATGAGTTGGCATAAATAGTGTTCTCCACCAACCAACATTAAATGTTATCCCATCTTCTCTAAGAAAACCAAGACACCTCCATCAGTGGCTGACACCACCATGCACCTATGTAGAACCACCATGATCCTCTCTACTGACCCGACAATGCTTATACTTTCACTCCTTTGTATGTAAGCTAGATGAAATTGAAATTAGCTCAACTATTTTAACATTCTTTATTTGAAGTGTGCATGTGAGTGTGGAATCCGTGAGAAACTATTAGGGGCTTGGCGATCAATGGTTTGAGACCTGTTGTAAATATTCCTAATGTCGGGACCCCTTCCAGAGCCAAGGGCGGCCCGACCGGCACAGCGGCCTGACAAAACTCTCTCACCAAGACGAGTTTGCCCAACAGCTGTTAAACCATCTTTGCAACCCTCATGTGATGGGACAATATCAGAATAATTGGAATCATTAAAACCAAAGTAAATAATAATTCAAATGAAAGAATTTCATTTACATAAGTTTGTCCAAAATACATACTTAATCGTTTAGAATAGTACAACAATGACCAACCTCAAGGAAAAGGAGAAAACCAAAAAGAAACTGGGACAGGAATC
>JAJIYU010007798.1:0-18763 GCA_030144865.1 Tinospora cordifolia | reverse complement strand
AAGTTTCTAATTTTTATGTAAGGGCATGTTGCCCAAGTTTTAAGTCTTCCGCTGTAATATTTTAAATTATGTACTCAATTTTATTTAATTAATTGAGTTTGTGAATTTCAGTTATTTCTTATACTATTGCCTTATTAATTTCTTAACTTTAAGTTATGTGCGGTTAAATACGATCAAGGCATGAAATGACTGAAATAGAACGTCAAGTGTGAGTCGTTTGTAACGTAACATGACCCAACCCGCCGTCTTGTTTAGTTCACTGTCAAGAAAAACGGTGGATGGTCCAATGCTTGATGATACGGGGGTTGGGGTGTTACAGCCTGAAACAAGAAGGTACGCTACTCGATCCACCAGCTTTGATGAGACCGAACAATGGGAACAAGAACCGCCTGCTGGTGCCTGCTGGAATGGAGGCGCGGATGGAGGCCATGATGAATGAGATGTCGCAGAGGGTGCTGGATCAACTATTGAAGGCATTTCCAAAGATAATCCCTCAAGTGGCACCACAGCCTCAAGTACCTAAACCTAACCAGGTCTGACAGCCAACACCTGTGGTCCAAAATCTCGAATATCAGAGAGCTCAGGAGGGATTGGAGGATGAGAAACAGAGGAAAATACTGATGGAGCTACAGAAGCACCATCATCCTTCATTTGATGGTACCACCTATTGCATCTCGGCAGACCACTGGTACCAAGAGATGGAGGAAATTCTCAATGTGCTGAAGGTAACTCGGTTAAGATGGGTGGCACTAGCCACGCACCACTTCAGAGGACCAGTTAAGAGTTGGTGGTGAATGATGAGAATGGACCCTGATATGGATGTCGATGCCATGAGCTGGGAAAACTTCACAAAGATCTCTTATGAGAAGTTCTTTCCAGAAGCAACCCTGAGCAAGCTATAGGAGGACTTTATTCGACTGAATCAAAGGGACATGACTGTAGCTGAATATGAAAGGAAGTTCATGGAACTGGTTAAATTCTCACAAGATCTGATTAGGGAGGATAAAAGGAAGGCCAACCGGTTCGCATAAGGTCTCAAGATGGAGATCCGAAAAATAGTGAAGACTTTGGGCCTAAAGACTTACAAGGACGTCATAGAAAAGGCCCTAACTTTGGAGCAAGAACTCAACTTGGAACAAAGGTTGACGAGGAAGAATAAGATCCACTGAGCTTTGTGCTCACCCCTTCCTATTCTTTTCAGGAAATTAAATTATGAAGACCATGGAATTTGGATAGTTTCTATTTTAGCAAGTTTCTATTTTTTAAAGTTTTCTTTTAATGTAAGGGCATGTTGCCCAATTTTGAATAAGTCTTCCGCTAAAACTTGATTTTTAGAGGTTATGAATTTCTTTAGATCAACAATGTAATAGTTTACATTAGAAAGTTATGTACTTTTTTTTTATGAATAAAGAAGTTGAATTTTTCTTTATCTTTAATCGCCTTGATTTTATTAAGTGAAAATTTGTATTCTTGAATTTACTCTAAGGCATGAGTTATTGAAAAATAGAAAGTCTATGTGTGTGTCACTTGTAAAGTAACATAGACCCAACTTGCCAAATGGTTAAGTTTATGTCAAAGAATGGTGGTTATGTCCAATGCTCAATGAATGTGGGGGTTGGGGTGTTACATTTCACCTTATACGCTTAATCCCTTGTAATATTTCAAGCTTCTTGATCCTTCAACCTAGAAATTCAAGACCAATGTGTTATTTATGCGTTTCTAACATCCTTGTATCACAACCTAATGGTCTTATGCCATATATGGTCTCTAATATGCGAGATTGTAACACCCCAACCCCCTAGAAATGGGTTTAAGCTCAACCACAAGGCGAGTTGGGTCCTAACTAAATCAGAAACCTGAGTACTTAACTTTTTAATTAAAATTAAAAATTCAGCGGAAGTCTAAAAATCAAAACTTGGGCAACATGCCCTTAGAATGAAATTTTCAATACTTAAAAAAAAAATCTAATATCCATAATCTTTATGGTTCATTCAATTTCCTGAAAAATAAAAAAAATGGGGTGAGCACATAGTTCGGTGGATCATTCATTAAACAACTAAGTTATTATTTCAAATCAATAACACATCCAGTTTCACACACTTTCATGCATTAAGTGATTCATACAGCGTTTTGGTGTCAAGTTGACGTTATGACTGAAAGGGGGTCTATTCCCTTGATGTTCTTATTTTAGATACCCCTCTTTAGGGTGAAAAGACAATTCTTTTGTTACTTTCTATTAGAAGCCACATACCAAGTATCCTTTAGTTGCGCCTTGCAACCACACACTCCAAGCATGTGATAAAAACACACATAGAAACCCTACGGATCACTATGATAATACATAGTTCTTATCTTTACTTTCGTATATTTGAGATAACAAAATCATAAAATAAATTTAGAATATAAATTTCTGAATTGTAAACAACCAAGAAAGCATGAAAACATCATATGATATGCTTGAAACTTCAAAGTAAACCTAAGCATAAAATCTAAGCATGGCATGATATCATGAATAACTAAAACATAAAAATATGCTAAACTGAAATTAAAATATGATCAATGATGCTGAAATTGAAATAAAACATGTTGGAAATAAAAATTTAAACAAGCATGAACATGCTAGAAATTTAAAATAGCAAAGTAGAGGTTTATGAAATCCCCTCCACCTTAATCCAAATTTCTTGTTGAATCTGGCAAAGGTTCCCCTTATCTATCACTTTTAAAACATTAAGAACTTTCAACCACCAACGAAAACTACTTCAACAACTTTCTAAAATACCAAAATCAGAACTTTTCACACAAGAGAGAAAAGAAAAGTGAGAATAGGTATCAAGAAGAAGGCAAAAACAAGCAAAGAGGGAAGTGTCAACTCTTTGCATTGGGATGAGATGAATGTGAGCAAGAGGGGGGTTTTTATAGATGTTCATGAGCACAAGGGGGGACATTTTGGGCAAGATCACAAGAGAATCTTTCTTTACATATCTAGGACGTTTTTGCATGTTTTGGGCAAGTTGGCCCACTAGGATTTCTATTCCAAAGATATGAGCACAAGTTTGTTTCCTAACCAAGTATCAACACAAAATGGGTCTAGATTATATTCTAATTTAGTTGGGACGTCCATATAGAATTAGATTTGGGCACTTAGCAACTTTCCTTTGCTTGTTTCTTGCTTGGTCATCAAACAAACATGCATGGAAACACTTCTAATTTTGGCCTTTTTTATTAAGGATTCCTTGAGCAAAGGTGGTTGGTAATCAGACTTGAGAGATAGAAGATCAAAGTCTTAGGAATCCTAGGAAACTCTCTTAATTTTGAATTTGGCACGTGGGGCACACATACATGGTGTAGACGTTTTTAGGGTGCATGGGTACACTTGATCATTTATCTTGGTACATGGGATCACTTGTCTTGGTTTCTAACCATGGGGAAACTTCTCATAAGTGTGGTGTACTGAATTATTTGCATGATAAATAGGATCATTTTGTATGGATTCAAATAAAGAACACATCCCATGGAGCTTTGGGTAGGGTGAGGATGGACATGAGCATGATGTTCCACCCATGCGACTTGCACATGCTTGGGGTGGCCATGACTTTATGCGTAACACCCCAACCCCCTAGAGACATGTTTAAGCTCAACCACAAGGCAGGTTGGGTCCTATGTTACATTTACAAGTACAGAACTTGCATCACTTTCTATTATCTCAAGTCTTATTATTTCTCAATGAGTACACAACCCAAATAATTTAATTCTAATTTAATAGGACTAATACAAGAGAGATAATAGAAAAACTTCAATCTTTATTTATTGAATAAAATAAAGGGATATATGCTTGAAATTCAAATAATGAAAAGGAGAGTATATAACTCTAGAATTTGAAACAAAAATTTACCAGAAGTCTTTATTAAAAATTTGGGTGGGCAATATGCCCTTACATAGAAACTTTCTAAAAATAAACTTTCTAATTCATTAGCAAGATTGTTCATGCATTTTAAATTCCTAAAAAATAAAAGAAAGGGGTGAGCACATAGCCCAATGGATCATTCATCAAATTACTAATTTACTAATTCAAATCAAAAGTACATCAAATTTCAATCACTTACAAACATTAAGCGTTTTAAACAATATCTTGTTAGTGTTGTATATTTGACAAAAAGGGTTTTTAATCCCTTGATGTTCTTCATTAAAATACTCCTGTTCTAGGATGGAATGGCAATTCATCTTGTCACATTCCATTGGAAATAAGATCATATGTCCACATTCCAAGTAATTTAAAAAACATCCACACTTAGTGATGTTACTAATATATACTAAGTATATGCAAAGAACACCCATAGCATTACTTAGACTACTATGATTGTACGTGGTTGTTATCTTCACTTTCTCATATTTAATTTCAAATAAATATGAAACAAGATCATAATAATTAATATCAGAATTTAAATAATCAAGAGAACATGAAAACATACATGGCATGCTTGAAAATTTAAAAATAAGCCTAAGCATGGTTTCTAAGGATGTTATGTTATCATATATGAATTAAAATATGAAAACATGTTAAATTAAAAATAAAACTTGATCAAACATGTTTCAAACTGAAATACAAACATGTTGAAAACTTAAAACAAACATGAATATACTAAAGACTTGAAGTAGTAAAGAAAGAGTTCTAGAAATCTCATCCACCTTAATTCGATTTTCTTTGTAGAATCCGGCAGAGGTTCCCCTTATCCACCACTTTTAGAACTTCAAGAACTTTTAATCACGAGCAAAAATATTCTAACGACTCTTTAAAACACTAAAATAAGAACTTCTCACACAAGAAAGAAAAGAGAGTGAGAAGAGGTGACAAGAAGAGGGAAAGAACAAGTAAAGAGGTAAGTGTCAACTCTTTGCTTTGGGATGAGATGAATGTTAGCAAGAGGGGGTATTTATAAGTGTTCATAAGCACAAGGGGGGCACCTAGGGCAGCTAAGGCAGCTCACCACGTTTGGGCATGTTTCCAAACTCATAAGGGGATGGTTTGGGTGAGAAAGGCAAGTGTGTTCATGGTTGGCAAGTGAGACCACTAAGGTTTCCAATCCAAGTATGAGCAAAATCTTTGAACCTTATTTATTTCTTTTATATTTGTGAACACAATTAAAGGTTTAGAATACATTTTAATCTCTTTTGGACGTCCTCTATTAGTAGGAAAACATTCTAATATGTTGTGATTCATAAAATCAAATAAGTTTCTAATATGAGCATACAAAAACAAAGCTTTGGAATATTTCTTATTTCCCTTGGATTCTCTCCCTTTTTGGTTTGACATATGAACATGAGGCAAAATTTTATTTTCTTATTTTTTTTCTAGGTGAATTCTATATATCTTTAAATCAACCACTCTTATTAAACTTCTATCTTGGGTTTGTCACATGTGTGCCCACACACACACTTAGAGACATTTCACCTTAGTATACATGATCATCTATCTTGTCACAGAAAATCATTCTTCAAGGTTTCTTGTAATAACCCAAAATTTTGTCAAATAATTAAAGATAAATAAGTTTAATGAAATTAAATGAAATGAGTTAAGTGAAATAATTTGGAAGATTTTTAAGACATCTTTGGGTGCAAATTGTGGGTTGGCAAATAAAAAATAATATATATAGGAGATATAATATAAAATAGACAAATAAGACCTTAATTTGATAAGTAAATGAAAATTTAAATTTAGTAAAATTAATTTTAAAATTTAAAGAGTTACTTCCATTTCTTAAGAAAAAAATAGAAATAAAGTATATATACATATATATATATACACATACGTACATACATACATACATACATACATATATACATACATACATACATATATATATATATAGGTTAATGTGTGCTAGCATAATGAATGTTACAAATTATAGGAATATGTATATAAGAAAATTTACATAATTGAATAAAAATGTAGTATGCATGTATTTATTTAAAATAAATAAAACATTATATAAATATCAATTTATAGTTACATAAATGATTATCTGAAAATAAAATATGAAATAAATAAAAATACATGGAAATAAAAAATGTAGATTTTTTTAATTATTAGCATTAAAAATATTAAAGAAGTAGAAATATATCTAATAAATACAATATAAGAGAAATAGAAAAGGGAAAATATTAGCATGTCATGAAAATAGAAGGGAATATGCAAAAAAAAATTCATGTTTACATCAATTAGAAAGTGTGAAATTGGAAAATTTCGGACAATGGCATTATAAGAAAGCAAATTGGTAATTAGAAACTGCATCCAATGGTCCAAAACCAATCTGCACAATCAAACAAATGAAATCGAAACCCAAAACAGCGCCCAGGAGCACCGAATCACTGAAATCCAACGGCCCAGAAACAATCAGCCTGATTTAACAATTCAGATTCACTTCTTTGATCACGAATGACACTGCACTCGAGGTTAATTGTGTGACCTAGATTGGTGTTCAAGATCTGATGCTGCACTCGAGGTCCATCCAATGGTGAAGATCAAAGCCATTTTTTTAATCGTGATCCAGTGCTGCGCTTGAGGTTGATCAATGATCCGCAGCGAATTCGTTAATCTCGATCACGATTCAGTACTGCGCTCGAGGTTGATCGATGAACCACACTGATTTCGTTGATCGCAAACAGCCGTGCTACAATCGAGGCCCATCTAACGAACAAGATCTAAGGCGCCTAATCTGTGCTACGATCGTGAAAATCCGATGATCCACAGAAAATTCGAAAATCATAACCATGATCTGAGTGCTGCAATCGAGGATTATCAACGGTCTAGATTCGAGGCTCCGAAAATAAAATCGAAAAATCTGAAAAAAATAAAAAAAATATTTCTAAATTCCAAAAAATTTATTCCAATGCACTATCTATTTTCCTATGCTTGGGGGGGGCACGGAATTTTGAATAATTGACAAGTTTCCTACAAGGAGAACACAAAAAACTTACCATTCTACACTATTTTAAATTCTATATAAAGGACCCATAATGGTCACATTGTGTTCATCCTAAATAAAGAGCATACTAGTCCCTCTTGACTCTCTCTAGCCTTCTTCTTGACAATCCCCTTAGTTCTTGAGTAATTTTGAACTATTCTTGAGTGTTATTGAAAGTTTTTGGGTGTTTGGAAGCTTTAAAATAACAGAACTCTGCTGGATTTCAAAGGTGTGCAGAAGAGACGTATTTAAGGTGGAAGTGATATCTAACTTTTACTTCTTTATTTTAATTTGAATAAGTCTTGCATGTGTTATGATGTTTTGAAGTTGAATGATTGAATATGTGTTTTTAATATGCACGCTTTATTTATTTGATGTGCCATGAATATACATGTTATGCATGTTTAGAAATCAAGAATAATGATGCATGATATGCTTGAAATGTGCCATAAATAAATATTTGATGATTCATGTTATGTACATGTTGCACCGATGGTTTAATCCGATATTGTGTGTTTTATCATGAAGAAAATATTAAATAATAATTCAATCCACGTACCAGCGTGATGATGGACTGCATAGCATCATCGTGTGTCTTCCACCCCTAACCCGGCTTGCCGGTTTACCATTGATGATTTTGAATTGGGTTTCCAAGAGTGATCCCACTTCATAGATATTGGGGTTTGAGTTTTTGAGAGTGATTTTTCTCTCCCATCGATGTGGAACATAGAGATTAAACTCTTTTGGTCTCAATGTCAACCATAAACAAGAAATTGTTTGAATCACCTAATGTACAAAAGTTTTTGATATGTTTGGTTTGTTTGAATTGAAATAATGATTTAGATGTTTAGAAAGATCCACTGGGCTATGTGCTCACCCTTCCCTCTATTTTTCAAATAATTGATTTACGTGAAGACCATGAATATTAGTTAGGTTCTTTTTATTTAAAAAGTTTCTAATTTCTATGTAAGGGAATGTTTCCCAAGTTTTAAATCTTCCGCTGTAATATATTTTCTTCAAGATCAAATTATGTACTCAATTTTATTTAATTAATCAAGTTTATAAATTTTAGTTATTTCTTATATTATGGCCTTATCAATTTCTTAAATTTAAATTATGTATTGCCAAATAAAGTTAAGGCATGAAATAATTTAAATAGAAAGTGATGCAAGTTGTGTACTTGTAAATGTAGCACTGGCCCAACCCGTCGTTTAGTTTAGTCTACTGTCAAGAGAACGGTGGTCATGTCCAATGCTTAAAGATACGAGGGTTGGGGTGTTATAAAGGTGGTATCAGAGCTTAGCTATTAGATATGCTGGGCTAGAATTAGAAAGTTAATCATTAGTTGTTTGACGAGAATTAGAAACCCAAATAAGGGCTTCACATTGAATTAAAATTTTAGTGCCCTACCTTCTATTTTTGAAAAATGTTTTAGAAAGTGCTTTCAAAAAGGAAAAATATATTTTGAAATGTTTTGTTTGGATAGAAAGGCTACAAGTTGAGCTGATAGTGGGTAAGCCTTATCCCGAGTAAAGCTAAACATTGAAAGGGAGGTGGGTTATCCCACCCTAGAAAGCGCGGTTGCTAAGCAGAGTTGGGTCCCACTGCCCCATCTGGAGGTTGTCCCACTAGCTTCTATGAGTAGTCGAAGTTGAAGAACATTTTGATTTTTATAAAAGAAGACTAGAAGGTGAGAAATTAGGGCAAGAAAGTGAATAAAAGTCGAAAGGAGGCCAAATATGGTATCTTAACTAGACAGAGGTTATGAGTCAACTAGATTGAACCCTAAGTCTAGAAAAAAACCTTAGGTGGAAACGTAGTGTAGCCAGGGGTGGCACAGTGGATCAAAAGCATAAATCTCTAGGGCATAGGCTAGAGAAGAAAACTTGTGTTAAAATAAAAATTTGTTTGATCAGGGCACGAGACCGGGAAACTTTTGAATCTTTCAATTTCTATGTAGCATGGGATGCATAGGAATTTGGGGGTATGGAGGAAGCCTGGACTTGGAGAATGATGGACCATGTGTGGCAAATGATCGATAACTCTGGCAGAACGAGTTTTTCTATGCTTGCTGGTATGGAACGGTGGAACATAGTGGGCTCGGGAACCTTAGTTATTGAGCAATTTGCAAAATTGTTTCGGTGCGGCTCTGTTCTGAGTGAAAGCTTAAGTGGAAGGGGTAGAGTGGTATGAGACACTTGAACCTGAAAGCTTAGGTGGAAGCTTGGGACCTTGCTGTGCTAGCGTGATATTGTGATTGTGTGATATGCATGTTGTAATGTTTATTTACTTTAAAAACAAATCCTGTACCCATGCATGAAAAGAGCCTAGAAGAAAAACCTTTAGGCCACTAAACAAATTGAAAACCTAGAAACATAAATCTAGAGTCATGATAGTACGAACAGAACAAAAACTTGAGGAAACAGATACAACATATGATGACCATTTCTCAAGCCTGGAAAAACATTTAGTATCCCGAGGATAAGAAAAGATGGTTGAGTACCCTAGATGAATGTCCTAATTGAAACTTCTATGATAGCTTGTGGGATACTAAAGTGGCTTTGGCTTGTAGATAATGGAAGGAGTCCAAGAAAACACCAATACACTTGATCAAAGTAACCAAGGGGAAGATGTGGCAGTAGCTTCCATCCTATCACCAGAGATAATAGCAGAAATCACTCGACAGGTGGTCGAGCAAGTGATGAGGACTCTATAGTCATAGCCTGAGGTTCATAATGAACTAAGAATGGGAATCAATGAACTAGTCATTCCTCTAAGACTAACCATGCCCCAAAAGAATGACAGTTGAGATTAATTCAATCAAAAAGGATATCCACTTCAGACGATCCATAAGGGATAAAAATAAGAAACCACAAAATGATCAAAAGACGGGAAAGAAAAGCAAGAAACAGAAACAAACTCACCAAACTGAAAAAGAATAAAACAAGCAGGCTAAGAGACAAGGGTTGTGCTATGTGTGTAGACAAAGGGGTCATTTTGCCAAAAATTGTCCAACTGCACCTGTTGGGGTTCCTCAGCCTCAAGACAATAAGGGTTATGGTGAGAACCAAGCTAGAATGTTGGTTGTTAAGGCTCAGGAAGATCAAGGCCCTCAGCAGAAACCCTCATAGTCCAATGTTAGGACAAATGAACTAATTTTGAATATGAGTAGTAGTAGGGAGACATTTAGATTACTATATGTTAGCATTTATGAATTTTAAGTTGAAATAAGGCGTTGTACCAATTATCTCTATTAATGAAATTTATTTCCTTATGAACTCCTAGTGTACCATTTTAATTAAGTGTTAGCCTATTAAAGTAGCAAAGCCCTTGGGCATACAAACTTAGTCAAAACCAAACTACCTGACAAATCGATGCCCAAGTAAATGAGTACAAATTTCGAGGGCGAAATTCTTTTGAGGATAGGTTGTAATAACCCAAAATTTTGTCAAATGATTAAAGATAAATAAGTTTAATGAAATATGAAATGAGTTAAGTAAAATAATTTGGAAGATTTTAAGACATCTTTGGATGCAAATTGTGGGTTGGCAAATGAAAAATAATATATATAGGAGATATAATATAAAATAGACAAATAAGACCTTAATTAGATAAGTAAATGAAAATTTTAATTGAGTAGAATTAATTTTGAAAGTTGTGTTTTTAGAAGTTGCCCACGCATTGGAAGCTTCTAAAGGTCATTTTAGAAACTTTCCAATATTTTTTGCATAGGTTTCACGTACATCACCACGGTTGTGAGAAGGCATCACCGTGGTCACTAGGATGCAATTGCATTTGTTGTTTTTTTTTTGGGCAAGAATATAGTACCGTGATAGTGAATCCATTATAGCATCAACTAATGGGTTAATTATGTGTAATATTTTGTGTTTTTTTCCAATTTTCCTATCCCTTTGTATATTTGACTATACATGGTTTACATCATAACTTCCACTATTATCTCAAGATGTATTTCATTTGAATTATTTTATTTCATTTAATTATTTGACAAAATTTTAGTGCATTACAACCTATCTTCCTTAAAGTAAGTTTCGTCCTCAAAATTTGTACTTACTTATTCCAATGTTGTCTGATCATGTCTTCTCTTGAAGAGGTTTGGGTATTTACTTTTCATTTTGCTTTCTAGCTTTCAAGGTGCCGCTTCCACTCCGTGATGCCTCAAGATAACCTTAGCTAAGAGGATGTCATTTGTTCTCAAGCTTTGCACCTTGCGATTTAGGATTTTGGTCGCGCACTTCTTTATTAAGGCATCATCTTGGATATTGTTCTCCTCCCAATGGATTATGTGGGAGGTGTCAAGTTCATATCTTCTCAGCATCAACCCATGGAACACATTGTGAAACACAGACATTCTATTTCGCAAGTCCAACTCATGGGTGCACTCACCAACCCTTCTCAATATTTTGAATTGATTGATGAATTTGGATGATGACTTTCTTTTATGCCCAAACCATTTGATCCTTTTCTAAGGGCTAATCCTTAGAAATCCTTTATCAACCGTTTGTAACTCCAGCAGTCTTCTCCTCTTTTCTATATAACTCTTTTGCCTACTTTGTGCAGTGGCCAACCTTTTCATGATCTATTTGACCTATTTATTCATTTCTTCTACTATATCTGACCCTGTGAGCACATGGTCCTAAAAGTTGGCCCTACAAGTCGGTGACCTACAACATCTTCCATAAAGAGCTTCGAAAGGAGCCATCTTTATGTTTGCTTGATAACCATTTTTACAGACGAACTCCACCAGGTGTTGATACTTGTCCTAGTTGCCCTTAAAATCAAGGATGCAAGATCTCAACATATCTTCTAGATTTTAAATGACTCTCTCATATTATCCATCTGTCTATGAATGAAAAGAAGTGCTCATGGTGAGTTTAGAGTAACTCCTTCTATAGGCTCTACCAGAACTATGATGTGAATCAAGAGTCTCTGTCTCACAATATGATCTTAAGTACACGATAAAATCTTATTATTTCCTTCACATAAAGTTCTCTCAATTTGTTGACTTGATATGTGGATCTAATGTACAAGAAATGTGCCACCTTAGTGAGATGATCCACAATCACCCACACGGTATCTTCTCTTTTTTGATTTCTGGGTAACCCACTAACAAATTCTATGGTAATGTTACCTCATTTCCATTTTGGGATTGAGAATGGTTGTAATAATCCAATAGGTTTTCTATGTTCTACGTTTACCTGATGACGGTTAAGCACTTTGAGAGATACTTGGCTATATTCTTTTCATACCTCAACACAATAAGTTTTTCAGAGATTTTGATACATCTTGTCACAACCTGGATACATCGTATACTTGTCTGATGGGCTTTATCCAGTATAGTCTTCTTACTTTGTCCACCTTGAGGAACACAAACTCTATCTCCAAGTTTGAATATGTTCTCTATATCCATCCTAAGATCATTATGTTTGTGTTGTTCAACTCTTTTGACTAGATTAGTGATCCATTTATCTTGCCTTTATTCATCTTAGATCTGATATAAAAAGATCTAATTGGCAAGTCATATTATGAAGGTACACCTACTTCTTGAATGAGGTCACACCTAAACTGAAATCCTCAATTAATTTGTACATTTGACCTTTTTCCTCATCTTGTTTGTTAAATTTCCTACTCAAGGCATCTACCACCACATTGGCCTTCCTTGGATAGTAATGTAATTGCAAATTATAATCTTTAAAGAATTTCATCCATCTACATTGCCTATGATTCAAATCCTTCTGAACGTTGATATACTTCAGATTCTTGTGATATGAAAATAGATCAAATTTTTCTCCATGACGATAGTGCCTCAAAATCTTCAGGGAAAATACAATGGCAACTAGTTCTAAGTCGTATGTTAGATAATTTTTTTCATGAATCTTTTGTTGCCACGAGGCATATGCAACAACCTTTCCTTTTTACATCAATACAACATCCAATCCATTATGTGATGCACATGTATACAAAACATATCCAATACCATGTGTACAAGTAACTAATATGGGGGCTGAATTCAATCTCTTCTTTAGTTCTTGGAATGATTGTTCATATTTCTCATCCCAATTGAATTTGACTCCTTTTATAGTTAACTAGGTGTAACATCCTAGCCCCCAAGACTTTGGTTTAATCCTAACCACAAGGTGGGCTGGGCCATGTTACTTTTACAAGTACACAACTTGCATCACATTTTATTTCAATTATCCCAAGTCTTATTAATTCACAATGATCACAACCCAGTTTATTTAATTTAATTCAATAAGACAACACAAAAAGAGTTAAAAGAATGCTTCAATCTTTATTTGTTGAATAAAATAAAAAAACACATACTTGAACAAAAGAGTACATAACTCAAATTAAAAATTAAATTCAACAAAAGTCTTGATTTAAATAATTAAAATTGGGCAACATGCCCTTACATATAATTTTCAAATTTAAAAACCCTATCTAATTTCAACGGTCTTCATGATTCAATTCCTTGAAAAATTAGAAAGAAAGGGGTGAGCACATAGCCTAGTGGATCATTCTATAATAACTAAATTAATAATTCAAATAAAAAACATTTCCAAATTCAAAGACTTACACACATTAAGTGATTCAAACAATATCTTTGGTTATTGTTGATGTTAATCCTTTGATGTTCTTATCAAAACACTCCATTCTTGGATGGAAAGACAATTTATCATGTCATATTCCATTAGAATAAAGATCTCATGTCCATAGTTCAAGTGTTTTGGGTTATACCCATCCACACCCAGTGATAAGACCTATATACACTAAGTATATAGAATGAAAACCTATAACATCACTTAAATTACTATGATAGTACGTGGTTCATAAACTTCAAAGTCTTAAACTTAATTCTTACATATTCATGAATCTAGAATCAGAATAATAAAATTAAGGAAAAAAAATTGTAACACCCAAACCCCCTAAAGATAGGTTTAAGCTCAACCACAAGGCATGTTGGGTCCTATGTTACATTTACAAGTACACAACTTGCATCTCAATTCCTTTATTCTTACACTTATTGAAATACTTATAAAAACACTTCTATTGAGTTTAATTTTCAACAAGATAAGACAAGTGAATACAAAAAAACTTCAAATTCTTTATTTATTCAAAATAAAATAAAGAAATACATTATTGAATTCATATAATCAAAAGAAAGAGTACATAACTCTAAAATTTAAAACAAAAATTCAACATAAGTCTTTATTCAAAATTTGGGCAATATGCCCTTACATAGAAACTTTCTTAAAATAAACTTTCTAATTTGTTAGCACGCTTGATCATGCATTTCAAATTCTTGAAAAATAAAAGGAAGGGGAGAGCACATAGCCAGTGGATCATTCAGTAAACAACTAAGTTACTATTTCAAATCAATAGCACATTCAAATTCAAACACTTTCATGCATAAATTGATTCAAACAACTTTTTGGTTGTAGTTGACGTTAAGATTGAAAGGGGTTCTACTTCTTTGATGTTCTTAATTTAGACACCCCTCCTTAGGATGAAAAGACATTTCTTTGTCATTTTTCGTTGGATGTCACATACCAAGTATCCCTTAGTTGCGCCCACAACCACACACTCCAAGCATGTGTTAAGAACACCCATAGCACCCATGCGGGTCACTATGACAATACGTGGTTCTTATCTTTAATTTCTTATATTTGAGAATCATATAATCATAAAAGAAATACAAAATGTAAATATCAAAATTTTAAAAAGCCAAGAAAGTATGAAAAGATTGCATAGCATGCTTAAAATATTGAATTAAATCTTAAACATGAACTAAAATTAAAATATGTTTAAACATGTTGAAACTAAATAAAACATGCTGAAAACTAGAATTTAAACAAGCTTTAACATGCTAGAAATTTGAAACAACAAAGTAGAAGTTCAAGAAATCCCCTCTACCTTAATCCGAGTTTCTTTGTAGAATTCGACAGAGGTTCTCCTTATCCACCACTTTCAGAACTTCAAGAACTTCTAGTCACCAACAAAACTACTTCAACAACTCTCTAAAATATGAAAATAAGAACTTCTCACACGAGAGATAAAAGAGAGTGAGAAGAGGTGCCAAGGAGAGGGCAAAAACAAGCAAAGAGGGAAGTGTCAACTCTTTGCTTTGGAATGAGATGAATGTGATTAAAAGGGGGTTTATATAGATGTTTATGAACACAAGGGGGCATCTAGGGCGGCTCACCACATTTGGGCATGTTTCTTTTTTAAACTCATAAGGGGACGGTTTGGGTGAGAAAGACAAATGAGCTTGTGGGCCCACTAAAGCTTGCCAAATTCTCATGAGCAAATATTTGATTCTCTATCTTATTTCTTATATAATTTAAGAGAATTTTTTCAGACTTTGATCTATTCTAATCCAATTAGGACATCCCATATTAGGCTGGTTCATGGTTTAGAAACATTTCCTAGACAACACTTTACTTGGTGATCACATATGCATGAAGTGGAAACCTTCCCTTCTTGGCATCATGGAAGATCTTTCTTTATGGAACTTCTAATTTTGGTTTGTGTGGCTAGCAAGGGATGGCTAGGGTTTGTAAGTGAGCATCATTTATGTTTTAAAACTTCTAGTAAGCTTTGTCACATGTGTGCATACACCCACACATACACACATGGGTGTAAATGCCCTTGAGGGTGCATGGAATACTTGAACGTCTTATTTTGTACATGAGATCACTTTGTCTTGATTTCTAACTATAGTGAAACCTCATGTATGTGAGTATACTGAATTATTTGCATGGTACATAGGATCATTTTGTATGGATTCAAATAATGGAAACATCCTATTGTGGTTGGGTAGGATGAGGGTACACATGATCATGGTGATCCACCCATGTGTCTTGCACATGTTAGGAGTGGCATGACTTCATGGGTTCACAAAATCAAATAAAAATGAATATCTCCTTATTTACATGGAATTATGATTTATATCCTACAGTTTTGGAATCACATGAACCTGATGCACATTTTAAGGTATGGTTTGGCCCTAAGTAGTTTTCCTTCAAAAACTTTCCTTATTTAAGACCCACTACGGTTACTAGGCAAATGAAAATCCAAATCTTGGCCAATTGTTCTAATTTTTAGATATTTCATTCATTTTGTTAGTTTGTGTCTTTCCATTTCATTTTGGGTCATTTTGATTTCCCAAAGTACCCTAAATAACAATTCTTTCTAATTTGGGCCCTTTAAAGGGCGTTTGGTAAATGAAAACCCTAACCTCGACCAATTGTTCTAATTTTTAGATATGTTGTTCGCTTAGTTGGTTCATATCACCTTACTTCATTTCAAGTTGTTTTGGGTCCCTAAGGGGTACTAAATGAAAGTTTTGGAACCTGCTAAATTTAGCCTTAAAATGAACCCGATTTTATTTTACACCCAAATTTCACTGAATAAATAATAAATTTCATTTAATTGAGTACGAAGAATTTAGGGTATTACAAAAATTCAAAAATCATGAAAACAATACATAGATGTTTCACAATTCAAATCAAACCTAAGCATGGAAATGAGGCATGGCATGGTATCATGAACACTTAAAACATGCATACATGATAAATTGAATTTAAATCATGATTAAACATGTTGAAAACGGAAAATAACGTGCTGAACTGAAAATAAAATATGCATGAACATGCTAAAAACTCAAACCAGTAAAGTAGAAGTGTAGGAAATGCCATCCAAAGAAGCATTTTCTTAAAAATCCAGTAGAGTTTCCTTTTTTCTATGCCTTTCAAGAACAACTAGCAACTTCAAGAATGCAAAAGTAATCTAAAAAGAATGCAAAACTAATCTAAAATTCTAACTTCTCACTAAAAATCACACAAAAACACAAGAGAGGAAGAAGGGTTTGCCAAGAAGAGGGTTAGATAAAATAAAGAGGAACTAGTATGCTCTTGTTTTGGAACAAATAAGAATGAGTGCATTATGTGAGTTTATATAGATTTTCAAAGCACAAGGGTGGCACGATTTGGGCATCTTGGATTAGGGTTTCCTCAAAATGATGGCGGCTAGGTTTTGCACACAACTCATAAGGGGATGGTTAGGGTTTTTTGCACAAAGGTTATGATGGTCCTTCCCTTAGTTGGCGCCAAGATTAGAGCATCTTTTTGTTTAGTTAACTTTTGCATTTTTGATTTTTGTTTCTTCTTTGTTTGTAACGATTAGAGTTTCTTTTGTGAGCATAAATGAGAATTTGAAAACTTCTATTTTGGTTGTTCACATGTGCACACACACACACACACATATATGAGTCGTTTTTGCCTAAGTGGGGCACGGTGTACATGTTAAATGTTTGTGTGTACATGAGATCATTCTTTATGTTTGCTAAATAAGGTGAAACATCCCATGTAGTTAGGTAGGTGTGGGCATACATGACCATATACTTGGCACATAGAATCATTCTTCATGCTTGTTAAACAATAGACATGTTCCATTTGGGTAGGGTGTGGTGCACATGATCACCCATGATCATAACCCATGCATTTTTAGGTCTACATGAATTTAATAAAAATTCATATTTCATAATTGGCTAGGAATTGAGGCTTTTATCATATATTTTTGGATTTGCATGAAAATAGAAAAAATTTCAAACTATTATTTGGCTAGGGTGATCCTCATTTTCTTTCTTAATTTAGACTCCACTGAAGGGCATTAGGTAAATGAAACCCCAACTTTGAACAAGTGAAATGATTTTTTGATATATTATCTAGTTGATCAATTCATGTTATATCATTTCATTTCAAGTTGTTTTAGGTCGTTAATGGTAAATGAAGGTTTTGGACATGCTAAATTTATCACTGAAGTGAATCGGGTCTCATTTTTCACCCAAATTCGCCCAATTGGAATTTCATTGTTTTATTTCATTTAGTACAAAATTTTCAAAGTATAACAACCTACCCTCCTTAAAAAAAAATTCGCCTTCGAAATTTGTACATATTCAGGGGTTCCTAATGAATATATGCGAATACTTAGCCTTCATATCACTCTTCAACTCCCAAGTAGCTTCTTCCATCCCGTGATGCTTCCATAGTATCTTAACTAAGAGAATATTCTTAGTTCTCATGTTCTACACCTTGTAATCAAGGACTCTAATTGTCACTTCTTCATAAGTGGAATAATCTTGGATCTTTACTTCTTCTCAATGGATGATGTGTGAAGGATCTGGTTCATACTTTCTCAACATCGACGCGTGGAACACGTTATGAGCTGAGGCCATTCGGTTTGGTAGATCCAACTAGCACGTTCCCTGACTCTTCTAAGTACTTCAAAGGGTCTGACAAATCTTGGAGACCCTTGAATCCAAACCTCTAGATACCCTTATGAGGATTGATCCTTGGAAATACTTTGTCACCCACTTGAAACTCCAATAGTCCCCTTGTCTTTCAGCATAGCTCTTCTGACGACTCTGAGCTGTAGTCAATCTCCTTTGTATCAATTTGAATTTGTTATTCATTTCTCCCACCAATTCTAGCCCAGTTAGTACAAGGTCTTCAACTTCAGCTCAAAAACTTAGTGATCTGTAGGGTCTTCCATAAAGAGCCTCATATGGAGCCATCTTAATACTTGCCTGATACCTATTGTTATAGGCAAAATATGCTAGATGTAGGTATTTGCTCCAATCATTGTTATAGGCAAAATATGCTAGATGTAGGTATTTGCTCCAATCCCTTTTAAAGTCCATAACACAAGATCTTAACATGTTGTAACACCCCAACCCCCAAGAGACAAGTTTAAGCTCAACTACAAGGCGGGTTGGGTCCTAT
>JAJIYU010007797.1:0-18711 GCA_030144865.1 Tinospora cordifolia | reverse complement strand
CTATACCCTATTGGAATATCAGATTTACAGAGACAGCAAGTGATGAAATGGATCAAGAAGAAACTGACCAAAAAACAAAGCATCATGTCATATGTTGAAAGATTTTTTTTTATTATTCGTCTTCTTCTTCTTTTAGACCAAAAAAAAATCTGCAATTGCCAGTTCTAGATGAATTTACCGATTGTGTCAATGGTTCACCGCGATAGGCCAGAAGAAACGTATTTGATGGAATGACAGAAATTTTTAGAAACATTGTGATGAATGTGGCGGGGTCAGAAACCGCACTAACAAAAGGTCCCCAATTGATGCACTGCATGTGTGAGGAGTAAGTGCTGTGCATGCGTGTCTTCTTGCATTTAATGATTTTAGTGGGCCTGGGCCAAGGAAGTAATTCTTGGGCTTTGGCGAACATTTGGATTGGTGGTGGGTTACGTGGAAAAATTGTGAGTTGCCACCTGTCAGACGGAATGTTTGCTGACATGGGAACACACGACAAGCTGACATACTATACTTTTCTTTCTCAATTTGGTAATGACATTTTTTTTGGTCAAATTACACAAACGGGAATGGAACCTGAAAAAATGGGCGACTAGGTGGTAATGATTTGAAAAGTAGAATGCGCATTATTAAAACGTAAAAATTTGTAAAAAAGAACAAAAAAAAATTGTCATTTCCGAAAATTTGGTTTGTTTTTTCCATTTCTTTTCGTAAGTTTTTGAAAAATAATTTTCAAGTTTTAAATAGAGAAAATTATAGATAATATTAGAACAATTAACTTAATAATGTAATTATTTATATATTTTTTATTTAATTACATATATGTCATATATTACTATTTATTATCAAAAATATTAGAATATATATGGTGTTCTCTTCTACTCGTGTCTATAAATCAGATTGTATATCGATCGTACGAGGAAGAAGAAGAAATAGCCATATCATCTCTGTTTTTTGTCACCGTCGGTGATCGCAGATGTTTATAGATTGTATACCATTGTGGTTAGCTGCCAAAGGGAGAAGAACATTGGTACTTTCATTAGGATGATGAACAACAAAGCAAATGTAGTACACAACAAAGCAAAGTTGGGTTTGATGATTTGAGCGACGACGACGCAGTGGCATACAACAGCAAAGCAGGGTTTGTACGAACAACAAAGCAGATCTGATGCTCGATTGTGGTCAACCATCGAACAAGAAAATCCAACCAAGAAAAACCATTCGTCTTGTGGTTAACGTTGTTGTTTGTGACATAGGTTTTGCGATCTCAATTGTTGTTGCTCGCACCGCCGTTGCTACTACTGCGTTCTTTTATGATGTAACCTCACCTTCGTTGTGAGCTCTCCACCACTGCTACATCGCTTCTGTTCGTGAAACAAGCTTTGCGATCTTCGTCGCTACTGCTCACACCACCATTGTTCTCCATAGCCACTGCTACTCCCACCATCGTTGCTCGTTGCCTGCAATCTTTTTTTTCTATTTTTTTGTTTCAATGGAACTAGATGATCAAGATCTAGCAACGAAAGGGTTTTGGGTTTCTTGGCGACGAGTGACAATTTACACAGTAGCAGCGTTCCCTACTCACCACCACCACTTCGTTGTGAGCTCTCCACCACCGTTCCATCGCCTTTGTTCGTGAAATAGGCTTTGCGATCTCCGTTGCTACTACTCACACCGTCGTTGTTCTCCACAACCACAACTACTCGCACCGTCGTTGCTCGGTGTTCATAATCTTTTTTGTGTTTCTTTGTTTCAATGGAGCTAGATAATCAAGATCTAGCAATGAAAGGGTTTTGGGTTTCTCAGTAACGGGCGACAGTTTTCGCAGTAGCGGCGGTCCCTACTCACCACCGCCACTTCATCTTCTTCATCTTCTTCCCTGCTCACCACCATGACCAGCAAACCCCCGATCTGTTCGCGTAAGCTACAGTTGGCCCTTGCTCACCACTGCCACATCATCTTCTTCCTGCACCATTGCCAACAACAAATTCTGGTGACTGTTGGGCGGTGGGGTATGTGTTGGCCATCAATTTTTTGTTGTATACAAGAGTTATACCAGTGTTATTCCAGTTTGTTATAGTGTTATATGTTAAATGTTATAATAGTGTTATACTAGTGTAATATGTTAAATATTAAATGTTATACGAATGTTATAAGTTAAATGTTATATCTATTTTTATAAGTTAAATGTTATACCAGTGTTATACCAACTGTATACCAACTTTTGATATACTAATAATTATTAACTAATAGGTTTTACATCACTATATATCAATGTTATACGAACTGTATACTAATATTATATTATTGTTTACAAACTAAATATTATACAAATGTTATATCTACTTCTAATACCCCGCCTCCCATGATGGGGCCCACGTCATTCGATGATATCTTGCTTTGGGTCACCCGAGAGGCAAACCCGTGTTACATTATCCTTATTCCATTTTTTTTCTATATCCATAAGATATCCTATGCACATTAATCTATGTACAAAAATCTATAATACCATGATATAAAATAAATCATTTATTATTAAATAAAAAAACTCAAGGGTTACAACGAAATGAAAAATAAATGAATTTGTGCCCACATGCCCTACAACGAAATTAAATAAAATTTTTTACATGTTAGAATAATATAAAAACAGCCTTGATAATTAAATTTTCGAAATGTTAAAAAGGGAGGGTTAGCTACTGCAACTCACTTTGTACAAGTGACGTCATAATCGACACATAATAATATATATACTACACCTACGTATATAATAATATCATGTCAGCCTCAACATCTCAAAACTACTCTATTTTCACATAAAAATTTTGATAGAGTCTCCCCTAAAACCTTAACTTATCCCAAATAAAAATCATCACCTAATAAACAACGTTATCAATCCATAATCCATACAGATAATAATATGATATGTGTTATCCTCAATCATAACTTATAATTTAAAATCCACATCATTTCACACTCATACCTAGTAAAAACAAATTCATACTCCTCTAGATGATATTATATATATAGTAATAGTTATAATTATACAAAAAATAATGTTCACAATAGAATTAAGCTTACACATCCAACAATAACAAAAGAGTCGCCTACGCTTCTCACGCCGGCCTCTTTCCTTTTCTATCTATTCCTAAAATGTTAAAGATAATAGGTGAGCGACAACATGCCTAGTGAATAATCTTTATCTATGGTATTTAGATGCATTTAAATAATCATGTATAAAATCAAATTAAATAAAACATTTAAATTCATCATGTACATTTAAGTCATACATACATGCATTCAATATAGTGATCATGCTATTTTCAATGCATCATTTAATAAAATACATGCACATCCGCATCTTTTAGAAGTTAAGTCAGTCTTACTTCTTATTTGGTCTGGACAGTAGTAGACTGTATCTCTAATTATCACTCCTTCCACAACCATTTTGAGGATTATCATAAAGAGAAAGGCTAATACTTTTTATGGCTCAATCCCAAGTATTATTCCCCATAACTTAGTCCATTGAAACGATATCGCATTTTAAATATGTTCTTGTAAATCCACAACACGCTGCCGTGTAAATATAGTTTTATGAATTTCAAAACCAAATGCAAATATGTCAATACAAATAACATACTTATATTCAAATTCATTTTATATCTACAATGTCATATAAATAACTAAGATAAAGAAATATTCATTGAATACCAACAACTAATCTAGTTGGGCACGTATCTCACTTCCTGATATGACAATCAACCACTTTTAAGTTCTTCTTTCATAAAAATCAACGGTCTTGACATAATATCACCATTCACATAATACCATAAATAATTACTACTCACCAAAATTATTGTCTAACCGATTTTTAATATCTACTCCAAAAATCTAGGTTCTCATGCATAGTATTTAACCTAATTTCATATGCACAAATAAAATTTAATTTATTTTTATAATATTTTTAACGTATTTATTTTTTATATTTAATTCTACACGTGTATTATGTCTCACGTATTGCTGGCATTAACTCATATAGTCTTAATAACCTTTAACATTAATTTTCTGCTCAAATCTCATATTTTTACAACAGGAAATAAAATAAATAAGCTTCTCAATCATATTTTTCTTTAATTTTTAAAATTTTTATAAATAATCTTATTGGTCAATCATTCACCAAAAATCCCTTTGGTATCCAAAATTCACGAATTTAGTGTCGATATGTACAAATTTTTGTTCTCTACATTTCTAAAGCCTCCAATTAAACTTTTATTAGGGTTATACACCATCAAAAGCTCATCCACATGATACAAAATTATATTTAATTTCTTTCAAATTAAGAATAGAACAACTTTAATTCTGATTGTTACCTCAAATGTTCAGCAGATCGAGTTTTATGCTTCCCCAAAAGATTTTCGCCCTTCAAAACCTCTAGATTCTCTCAAAAACTCATAGATCCATCAAAACTGAAAATGAACAATCAAAACGTTCAAAATTTAGTCTAAAATCACTAATTTATTGATTTAAAAAGAAGATCTAAGCTCAATTCCCTCCAGATCCTTCCATGTGTTAAAAAACCCAAATCGCTGTTCAGTTTTACGATTTTGATGTTGTTAACCCTATGAAAATTGATTTGAACGAGTTTAAGACTTCATACTCTTCCCTTAGTCGCTTAGAATTGCTCTAGATCTAATTTGGATCATTTTGACCATCTCCGGGCAAAAATTGAATCTTCGATGACTGAAAAATGGATGCCCTAAAAATCTAAAATTTTTTTGTTTCTTTCTATTTTCGTTTCTCTGTTTTGCGATTTAAAATGGGATGAATAGTGCCCGCATAAACAGTACCCATTGTTACTATTCATAGAGGAAATTTTTACCGAGTTCTTTTTTTTTTCTAAGTTAGTTCAAAAAGGTCCCCATAAGTATTATTTTTCTTTTTCGATTTTTTTCCAACTTTAACCAACGTGATTTATTTTATTTCTTTAATAAATATTGTAATAAACATTTAAATATTATTTTCAGGCATTTTTATATTTTTTTAATAATTTTTAAAATTTTATTTATTTTCTTTTAATTTACACAAAAATTATTATCATTTTTTCAATACTACTTTAATTAATTAATTTATATACGTATCACTTATCTTTAATACATATATATAATTATACGTATGTACACGCATAATTCGTACAAATATATAACTTTACACACATTTTTATTTAAATTAATTTACGTGTCAAAATAAAATATGGAATGTTACATGAGCTATAAAAAATAGTGAATCATTTTAAATATTTAATTTATTATTTCAACAAAATAAACATGTATAACAACCACTTACAATGAATTAAATGATTCAACCAATTTATTGTTATTCGTTGTCATTAAAGACTGAAAGGATACCCCCTAGCATTCCAACCTTAAGGAAAGAGCTATTATACTGAACTCAAACCCATTGGAGTGAGGTAAGATCAATTATGAACCCTTTATTACCTCACAATCGCTGTTTGGAATGTTCACGGTGCAAATTCGACCCCGTGTCGGCACGTGGTTAAAATCTTTATTTAATCTTTTATTAATTGTAAGAGCATAAAAAAACTATTTAAAAAATAATTTAAACATTCCAACAGTATAACATTACACTCGAGATCAACATTTTAAATAAAACAAGAAAGATGACTTTCAATTTCTGATATAAAAGATCGTACAAGATGCAACTACAGAGCATATTTTCTCAAAACAAGAAAGATGACTTTCGATTTTTTATATAGAAGATCATATAAGACGTAACTGCAGAGCATATTCTCTCAGTCATGAACAATATAACAATTTAAATAAATTAAAAAGACAAGTAAAATAAAGCTAAACTAACCACACAAGCAGACATTATTTGAATCAAAATAATAAATTAAAAGATAGAAATCATTTCACCTCGAGATCGCTTCCTAAATTTGTTTCAAACCTTTTCGCCAAGATCTGTGTAGCACTTCGTTGTTACTATTTCACAGGCTGTTTAGAACAACTTTAAGAGAAAAGAGACCAAAGATGCCAAGAAAGAGGCAAAGAGAAAGCAAGAAACAGTATTATTCTTGTTCTTGTTGGGATTAATGAAATGAGAAGGAGAGGGGAGCTTATATAGAGTTTCTGAGGGTTAGTTTTGTAATATTTTACTTTCCAAATATAGAAAATTCTTTTTTTTACTTGGTTGGGGCAGCTAGAAGTTTAAGGTTTGGGATGGCGAGTCATGCACGATACCCATTAATTGAACCATTAATCAATTAAATTGTATACGCATATATATATATATATATATATATATATATATATATATATGGATATATACAAAAAGAATTGGAATATTACATTCTACCCCCCTTAAAAGAAATTTCGTCCTCGAAATCTATCACTAGGCTACTTGAGTGCCATTTAATCGAACATTTCTAGGAAAAAGTTCTTGGTATTTGTTCTGTATTTAACTTTTCAATTTCCAAGTGGCTTCTTCTATTCTATGGTGTTTCCAAAGGACTTTGACTAAGGGAATATCTTTTGTTCACAGGCTCTGTACCTTGCGATCTAGAATCCTAACCATTTCTTCTTCATATGTGGCATCATTTTGGATGTCCACTTCTTCTCAACAAATTATGTGGGAGGGATCTGGTTCATATCTCCTCATCATTGATACGTGAAATACATTGTGGATTGTAGACATTCGATTTGGAAGGTCCAACTCATAGGCACATTCACCGATCTTCCTGGATATCTCGAAGGGTCTAATTAGTCTAGATGCTACCTTTCCTTTAATTCCAAATCGTTTGATACCCGTCTAAGGGTTGATCCCAAGAAACACTTTATCACCTAAGTAGAATTCTAGAGGTTTTTTTTTCCTACCAGCGTAACTTTTCTATCTACTTTGAGCAATGGGCAGTTGCTTCTGAATTTATTTCACCTATTTGTTCATCTCCTGCAGGAGGTTTAGCCTAGAAAGAACGTGATCCTCATGCTCAGCCCAACAGGTTGGTGATCTGTACAACCTCCCATAGAAGGCTTCATATGGAGCCATCCTTATATTTGCTTGATAACTATTGTTATAGCCAAACTTTGTCACGTGCAAGTACTCACTCTAGTTCCCTTTGAAGTAAAGGACACAAGACCTCAGCATGTCTTCCAATGTCCGGATGACTCTTTCAGATTTGTCGTCCATTTGAGGGTGAAAAGTAATACTCATGGTGAGTGTAATGCCTAGTTCTTTTCGTAAACCCTTCCAAATTTGTGAAGTGAAATGAGTGTCTCGGTCTAACACTATTGTCTTAGGTACCCCATGAAGGCGTACTATCTCTTTCACATAGTTTTCACCTAGTTTACTGACTTGGTCCGTGGATCTAATGGGCAAGAAATGTGTCACTTAAGTGAAACGATCCATAATCACCAAAACAATATCTTCCCTTTTTTGATTTCTAGGTAATTGCTGACAAAGTCCATAACAATGTTATCCCACTTAGAGACGTACTTGGCTACATCTTTCTTCATACCTCTCCACCTATAGGTTTTTCGAAGATTTTGATACATCTTATCTCCTTCTAAATGCATCGTGTACTTTGTTTGATGGGTCTTGTTTAGAATGGTTTGCCTACTCGGTCCATATTGTGGTACACAAATTCTTTCTCCGAGTCTTAAGATACCTTCAGCATCCATTCTAAAGTCGGTATGCTTTCTTCGTTGAATTCCTTCAATTAATGTTGTGAGCCATTTTTCTTAACTTTGACCTTTCCTAATCTGATGCAAAAGATCCAGTGGACAAGTCATATTGTATAGATAGGCACGTTCTTCATTTAATATTACACCCATCCTAAAATCTTCAATCAATTGGTACATCTGACCCTTTTGCTCCTCCTATTTGTTGAATTTTTTACTAACGGCCTCTGCTACTATATTAGCCTTTCCTAGATGGTAATGGAGTTGAAAATCATAGTCTTTCAAGAATTTCATCCAACTACGCTGCCTGAGGTTCAACTCTTTCTGGGTATAAATGTATTTCAGACTTTTGTCATATAAAAATAGGTCAAACCTCTCACCATACAGGTAATACATCCATATCTTCAAGGTAAACATTATAGCCGCTAGTTCTAAGTCATGTGTTGGGTAGTTTCGTTCATGAATCTTAGTTGTTGCAAGGCATAAACAACAACCTTTTCTGTTTGCATTAATACTGCACCCAATTCATTTTGTGAAGCATCTGCATACAAAACATACGTGATGCCATGAGTCAGAGCAATTAAGATAGGGATCGATGTCAATATCTTCTTCAGTTCTTGGAATGATTGTTCACACTTCTCATCCCAATTCAACGAAACTTCTTTTCTAGTTAGTCTGGTCATAGATTTTGCTAATTTGGAAAAGTTTTGAATGAACCTTCTGTAGTATCCAGTTAGGCTAAGAAGCTTCGACTCTCGGTGTCCGTCTTAGGTTGTTTTCAATCTGTAACAACTTTTACCTTTTCAGGATCTACAGAGATACTTTTCGCTGATACTACATGACCATGAAATTTGATCGTCTTCATCTAAAATTCACATTTGTTGTACTTGGCATACAGTTGTTGTCTTCTGAGTGTTTCTAACACAATCTTTAGGTGTTCTAAGTGTTACTCTTTGGACTTGGAGTTATTAGGATATCATCAACGAATACCCCAACAAACTGGTCAAGGTATTGCCTACATATTCGATTCATTAAGTCTATGAATGTTGCCAAGGCATTGTAAAACCAAAAGGCATTATTGTAAACTCGAAGTGTCCATATCGGGTTCTAAAAGCAATCTTGTGAATGTCTGATTCACGGATTCTCAATTGATAATACATTGACCTAAGATCAATTTTTGAGAAATGAATAGCTCATCTCAAGTGATCAAATAGGTCGTCTATCCTTGATAAAGGGTAATTATTTTTTACCATTTTCTGATTCAATTTTCTATAGTCAACACAGAGTCTTATAGATTTGTCCTTCTTTTTCACGAACAGTATTAGAGCCCCCCAAGGTGATTCACTTGGTCTAATGAATCCTTTTTCCTAGAGCTCGTCTATTTGAGCCTTCAACTCGATTAATTCTACTAGCGTCATACATTATGGAGGTATAGATGTGGGGTTGGTTCTAGGTTGGAGTTCAATCTTAAACTTGATGCCTCTAGTTGGTGGTAGTCTAGGTAAGTCATCAAGGATTACATCTTCATAGTCTTGGACCACTATTAAGCTCTTGATCTGTTTTTGTCCTTAAGAGTCCTCCTCTAAGAGGTTTTTGAGGTCATCCTTTTGCCTTAAGCAGTTCAACATAGCAATCATTGGGCCCCTAGGCAACCTATGAATATCACCATTAATCTTAAAGGTTTTTCCTGAAGGCAACATTATCATCACTTTTTTCTTGGGACAATTGATTTGTGTCTGGTGCTGGTCCAACCAGTCTATACCCAATATCACGTCGTACCCGTAGAAGTACTCGAAGATAGGCCAAAATTAGCTTATCCTCGAATTTAAGATCACATGTACACATTCTCTTTACAATGAGTTCCTATGGGTGTGGATACATTTGAGGTTACAAGCAAGGTTTTTGTTACTAGTTGTAACCTATTAACCAGTTCTTCTGAAACAAAAGATTTCATCGCACCCGAATCAAACAATAGTTTCATAGCAACATTTAATAATAGGAATGTACCTTCCACCGCAGGGACTTGTTTCTCAGCAATTACAAATACTCTAGCTTAGTTGTTGTTTGGTCGTGGTGGCTGCTGTTGAGGATCTCCATTTTGTCCTCCTATTTGATGTTGTTGTTGTTGTTGTTGTGGGGCACGGACCTAAGCCAGACAAACCTCGCCAGAATTCCTGGTTGGTTGCAGTAATAGCATAGTCCTTGTTGTCATGCTTCTTCCTTTCGTTCTTCTTTGTTTGGCCTTGTTTGCTGTAGGGCGTGGGGGCCCTATTTCTACCATTTTGCTGGTTAAAATTTTGTCTTTTCTGGGGCCCATAATGATCCTTGCTATCTGTTGGCCTCTTGTTCTAGTTCCTTATTTTTGTTCGAAATTCAACTCTTGTTCTAAGGTCAATGCCCTGCCTATAACTTCTCTATATGTCTTCGGCCATGTTGTCTTTATTAATTTTTGGATCTCAATCTTGGGACCCTCAGTGAAGCAGTTGACCTTCTTTTTTTCTTCACTAATAAGTTCAGGTGAGAACTTGCATCTTCGTCAGTATTGCTTCAGGGAAGAATTTATCATAAAATATCTCTCTAAACTCTTCCCAATTCATTCTGCTAACATTAATGTTTGGGTTTGCCTTTACCATCTGCCACTAGCTTCTAGCTAGTTCCTTGAATTGATAAATAGCCAATGCTACTCTATTTGGACCCCTTACTCGCAATACATCCAAGTGTTCTTCTAATTCTTGGTACCAGTGGTCAGCTGCTAAGCGATTAGCAATACCATCAAATTGTGTTGGTTGAAGATTCTTTAATTCTAGTAGCATCTTTCTATGTTCACTATCTTACAGATTCTCATGTTCCTCCTGATGAGCTGGATCGTTGGGCACTGGTACTGGCATTAGCTGTTGAACCAGAATAGGTTCCTAAACATGTGGCTGCAGTGCCACCTGAGGCGTTATCGGAGGTAAGGCTTTCTCGATTTGTTCAATGATCCTCTTTGTGATCTTTAGTATCATATTTTTTATCTGCTTCTCAGCTACGTTATTTGGCACCTCTTGCCCCCGAGAATCAGTTTCGTCAGATGTTGTAGCCCTAGTAGCGTATCTTTGGGGTCGAGCCATTTATCTACAAATCAAGTTGTTTTAGTACTAGTGTCCACAGTTTTGCCTTGTCGTACTATCATGACTTTAGATTTAAGTTTCAAGATTCTCGATTTGTCCAGTAGCATAATAGTTTATTCTTCTAAGTTCTTTTTGTTTTTGGGTATAAGATTTGGTCCATACATAACTATTCAAATAGTAAGATCGTCACACATTCAATCATTCAATAATGCAAGTTCAAGCTTAGCATAGCAAAATTCTGGGCTTCCACCTATACCTTCGGGTTCGAGTGTCTCATACCACCCTTACCCATCGACATAGACTTCTACTCAGAACTTTTACAACCCCCAATCAATTTAGCAAATGCCTTGATTTCTAAGGCTTCCCAAGCCCCACTATACTTGACTGTCCCATACCAGCCAAACATAGGAAAACAAGTTCGTTCAAAGCCACCGATCATTCACCAAACATGGTCCGTCATTCTCTAAGTCTAGGATTCCTTCATACCCCTAAATTCTTATGCGTCTCATACCACATAGAAACTAGAGATACAAGATCCTCCCAATCTCATGCCCAGACCACACAAGTGTTTCATTTCTATACATTTACAGTTTTTAGCCTATATCCTAATGTTTTATTTATGATTCATTGTGTCTCACAAGTTTCTGTCTAAGGTCTCTTTCTCAGACCTAGTGTTCAAGCCCTAGTTGAGAATTTCTTTGGTTGAATTGTTAACCTTCATCCACTCGCAATACCACCTTTGGCATCTCTTTTGACCTATAGTAAGTTCTTTTCCCTTATTTATCACCTCCTAGTTTTCTTTCATAAGAAAATAAGTGTGTTCTTCAACTTCGACTACTCGTATGAGCTCATGGGACAACCTCCAAATCGAACGGCGAGATCGACGTCTACTTAGCAACCGTGTTTTTTAGAATGGGATAACCCATCTCCCTTTTAGTGTTTAGCTTTACTCGGGACAAGACTTACCCACTATCAGCTCAACTCATAATCTTCGTATCCAAACAAAACAATTGAAAAACATATACCCCTTTTTTTGAAAAAAATTATTTTTCAAAATATTTTTAATTTACAAAATAAGAAGTGGGGCTTTCTAAATTAATTCAAATTAATGGTCTTACCTAACCAGTCAATTTCTTCTAATCCTTGCCCAAGGCATCTACAGCCTAGGCTCTGATACCACCTTTGTAACACCCTGCCTTCCATGTCCGGGCCCATGTAATCTGGCGATATCTTATTTTGGGCTGCCCAGGCGGCGGGCCCGTGTTACATTATCCTTATTTCATTTTTTTTCATATCCATAAGATATCCTATATACATTAATTTATGTACAAAAATGTATGATGTCATGAAATAAAATAAATCATTTATTATTAAATAGAAAAATCAAGGGTTACAACGAAATAAAAAATAAATGAATTTGGACCCACATGCCCTACGACGAAATAAAATAAAATTTTTCACATGTTAGAATATCGTCCAAGCAGCCTTGATAATTAAATTCCTAAAATGTTAAAAATGGAGGATGAGCTATGAAGCCCAGTGGATTATCGCAAATATTTAATTCATTATTTTAACAAAATAAAATATACATAGCAACTACTTACAAGGAATTAAATGATTCAACCAATTTATTGTTGTCTATTGCCATTAAAGACTAAAAAGATACCCTCAGTATTTTAACCCTAGGAAAAGTGTTACTATACTAAACGCGGCCTCCATTGAAGTGAGTTAGGATCAATTCTGAACCCTTTATTTACAACCTTTGTTTGGAATGCTCATGGTGCAAATTCGGCCCTATGCCGATACATGGTTAAAATCTCTATTTAATCTTTTATTAATTGTAAGAGCATAACAAATAATTATTCAAAAAATAATTTACGCATTTCAATGGTATAACATTACACCACATATCAACATTTAAAATAAAACAAAAAAGATGACTTTCAATTTCTGATGTAGAAGATCATATAAGATGCAACTACAGAGAATATTATCTCAAAACAAGAAATATTACTTTCAATTTATTATGTAAAAGATCATACAAAATGCAACTACAAAGCATAATCTCTCAGTCATGAATAATATAATAATTTAAATAAATTAAAAGACATGTCAAAGAAAACTAAATTAACCACACAAGCATGCATTATTCGAATTAAAATAATAAATTAAAAGATGAAAATCATTTCACCTTGAAATCGCTTTCTAAATCTCTTTCTGATCTTTTTACAAAGATCAGTGTAACACTTTGTTACTACTACTTTATAAGTTATTTAAAACAACTTTAAGAGAAAAAAGGACCAAAGATGTTAAGGAGGCAGAGAGAAAGTAAGAAGGAATAATATTTTTGTTCTTGCTGTGATGAATGAAATGAGAGGGAGATGGAGTTTATATAAAGTCTCCAAGAGTTAGTTTCGTAATGTTTTATTTTTCTAATATAAAGGAAAAAAAATTTACTTGGTTGGGGCTGCCAGAGATTTAGGATTTTTTTTAATTTTTTTCAGGATTTTTCAGTATTTTTTATATTTTTTCAATTTTTTGTTCGTTTTCCATATATTTTTAATTTTTTTTTGAAATGGCACACGGGTCGTGCACAATTTGCACGCGGCCCAACTCCCAATGGCACACGGGTCGTGCACAATTTGCACCCGTGTGCCATTTCATACCAACTCCCAAAAACTTCTAACTGTCGCAGGCTGCACAAGGTTGAGAATACTTATGATTCACCTTATAGCTTGTGGACAATCTTAGGCGGTGACATATAGGAGATATCACCTCGACCCGCCTTAGGCCTGTCAATCGCACCGATACATGAATTTTTAATAATCCTTTAGTTTTATTTTAGTTTATAAGCAATGTCTGTCATACCAAATCGACACATAAATAATATTAAATCAAGTGAATAACTCATGCAAATGTTATGATATATTAAATGAGTGAATGATGGAATGCTATAGTACAATTCCTATAAATGCATATAAGAAAATAATTAACAAATCATCATGGTATCACCAAAAAACTACAATCAAGTTCAAACAAATTCACTAATATATTTTTAAATATTCTAAAACCATTCAATCAAAATGTTCTAAATTTACGGATGAGTATAAAACAAATTCACGGATGAGTAAGGAAATCATGTTGTTACTAGCATTGTATACTAACATTATTATATATATTTTATATATGTTTTGCATTAGTTTAGGTAGAAAATATGACATAATTACTCATTATTAGATGTATGATGTTTTATATTCATATTACGTATTATTTATGCATTTAAAGTATTTTAATATAGTTTTTTCTTATATACTTATTTATATTTTTAATTTAATGTCCGAGGAAGGATTCTCAATTATTTTGCAGGTTTAGAATAATTGGAACACAACACATGAATTAAAGTTGTATAAATTTGGTAGGCAAGGAGCGTAAATACAAAGAAGAAGCAAGGACAAGATTGAAAGTCAAGACAAAAATATAAATTACAATGCAATAAGTAATTTTTTAATTGAGTCTTGATTACAATTTAAAGTTATAGTATAATAAAGAGTCTAAATTCATATATAAAGAGGCAAATGCATAAATTTTGAATTCATTCAATTCAAGATTGATGATTCCAAATTAGAAGCAGTTATTGAAGACTAGAGAAAAGAAATTTGAATAACAAAATTGAAGAATAAGATCAAAGTCTAGTCAAGTGTGATCTTTATTTCATTTAATTCTTTAGTGATACTTTCTTAAATATGTTCGGCTAAGTATTTTTATTTCTATAATGTAATTTAAATTGTAGGAACTTTTAATTTTTATTTTGACTAATTTATTTTTAGTTATTATTTTATATTCTGTATGCTTAATGTTTATGATTGATTGATCACCTATAAATTAAATTTAGATTATTGAATTAACTCGGAAGAAAGATTCAATTATTAGTTAAGCAGAAAATTTGACCTATCTGAATTAATTGACCGGGAGGTTGTTAATTTTGCAAGAGGTTGCACGTGATTAATATTTTTAATGTATTAGTTTATTAATTGTACACCTCGAGATGAGTTATTAGGCAATTTAACTTATGGGATTAAGGCACCTCGGGAGAGAGTTTTAATTATTTGCACTACAATCTACAAGAACAAAATTTAGGTTAATTGAAATAAATAATAAAAGTGAATACATGATATTTACTATTCTAAAATTTTAATTCATATATTTTTCAATTTAATAATCACTTGCTTTTAATTTGATTTTAAATTCAATTTAAGTTTTTAATATTTAATTTGAGTTTAAACCTTAATAAAATTGAGATTAAAATTAGATCGAGATTTAAGATATTAACCATAAACTGTTTCCAGAGGAAGATAATCTGGTATTTACCGAGTATATTACTATTGCGATCTTGTACACTTGCAGTAATCCCAACACCTGTGCACCTAGATTTTTTGGATTTCCTTTGTTTTCATTCGTCGCTAGAGTTCGTTCTAAAATATCAATCTACAATAGAAAGTAATTATAATACTTCTTTTTAAGTTCCTTCTTCATTTTCCCAATTTAAATAAAATAATTTCCAACTTAAAAGACATGTAATAATGTTCATGGTTTTTAACTTAATTATTTCTAGCTAAATAAGATTATTCTAATATTCGCATCAACGTATTAAATAAAATAAATTTTTTGATCTCTGAATCTTCATAACCCCCTGAACTTCAGTACTTTTCCATCATTCATTCACATCCATATCAACAGAATATGTATAATCACAATTTAATAATTCAAAAAGAAATAAGAGTTTAAAATTCAAACATTTTTAGCTAAAGGCTCTAATTTCCAATTTCTGTTTTTAGAAGCTCATGAGTGTTCTGACCTGTTTTGAGAATTCCAAAACTTTAAATAATATACTTATATTATAAGTAAATTAGTTATAAATAAAATAAGACTTCTAAATACTACAAGCTCATTTTCAAGTCCAACAATCCCATTTTTTATTATTTTATGTTTTAAAAATTATGTTTTCGACATGCACACATTACAACGATTCGAGTTGTTACAGTATAATTTTATTCACGTTGAACTCGATTTTTAATTAAATTTTTTATGATATTTGACGTATTTATTTACTAAAATGTTACCTACTACAAATTCGTTCATGATGTTAGAATATATCACCTTAAATATATTTAGTAATATTGCAATTATGGAGAGTTTATAACTATACTATTTTTTTCTTAACCAAATCTTTAGCCCCATTATGTGTTTTTTTTAACAAGGCTTTCAATGAGACAAAATTCTATATTTGTGGGGAAGAACATTGTATTTTTTTTCTATATTAGTAATTTTTTTTCCACTTAGTTTTGTTTTACTAGTTTTCCTTAAATGATATCTATTTTTTTTTAAATGAATGATGGACATCCAATGGAAAGTGTTTTAAATATTTTAATGAATATGGATGTTTATATATATTTTCTTATACAATAATACATGAATTAAAGATATTTACGTGTCACATCATTTTATGTTATAAATACATGAATTAATGTAAAGGTACTTATATTTACTTATAATGTATATTCTACCCTATGTTTGAGGGTTCTTGCCATTTTGTAAAGATAATCTAAAACTATTGAAAATCTCTTCTCTATTTTTATATTTCTCCTCCAAGCATTTCTTCTTCTCTTTTTCATTTTTTAAGTTTGAAATTATGAACTTTTAATTTTAGCAACAATCACTCATTTACATATGGCCTGTTTTCAACTTTAAAAAATATATTTTTTTTTTTGTTGCACCAAGAAATTGTGGAAAATGTCAAATTAAATGCGTTTGGCGAGCAGATGTTTGGATTGGCAAAATACTATCCCACTTTCAATCAAGCTATATACATTTCATATATTAATACATGTGGAAATAAATAATAAAAATAATATTAAATTAATAGATGCAGTTTATAATTTTTTTATAATTGTAACATTTATAATAATTGAATAAATGCGACAAAAACTGTTTGAATTGTGATTTAGGGCCACTTGTTTGTTATCTAAAAAAAAGTGATGACGATAATTTATAAAATTTATAAAAAGATCGAAACTGAAACACTTAAAGTGTAAAGGCGGAGGGTTCATTTGATTTTGTACTTGTTGATTTTTTTTTTTATATAAGAAAACACTTTTAATTAATTAAAATGTTCAAAAGAAACCGTGTAATATTCGCAGAAAATCTCCCTAAAAAAATTATGAAATAATAATAATAATAATAGAAAATCAACAGAAAAAAATGAAGAAGAAGCTAAACGCGTAGACCAAAGGAACAATAATATGATTCCCACTTCCCCAGGACTGGCCGTGCTTTGGATCCTTTAATTTTTAAAGAACTATGTATATATATATATATAGAAAAAATAAAAAATTATAAATTATTTATCAATAAGTTGGACATTTAATTTTTGGAGCCTCAACTTGCAAATTTGTTCTAGTTTCCAAAAATATTAGACCGACCTACTTCTCTCCTCTTGCTTAAATATGAAAAATTATATATTAAATGTTAATGTCATTTTTAATTTTAATAAAGTTTATAAAAACATAAATATTTTTAAATATATGTACATATCTATAAAATATTTAATAACAACTACATGCCAGTGTCAAAACAATTAGGTACCAATGCACATAGAAAAAATAAAAATAAAAAAACAGCGTGCGTCGCCGTCGTTTATGTATATAATCTCCGACTCGGCACCACTTTGGCTCTAATATGAAATACAGCGCCACGCAATATGCAGTTTGGCAACACTATATTACTCATAGCAGAAATGAGTTTTTTTTATTTTTTTATTTTTTTTTACAATAGTTAAAATATAATACAAATGACAATAGTAGAAATATAAAAATATGAATTGTATAAATATGTGACAGAGCAATACATTATTTTATCTTTAGGAAAAAAAAAAGAAATAGAAAAAGGCACACATTATTAAATGTTATCTTTGTGGTGTTATAAGTGGCCGGTAGGGTGTCTCATCCACACACGTATGTATGTTATTATAACTCAAAAATTGATGGCCAGGCTTAAATCCGTAAACATATATAGTAACAATTTTATTCAAAACAAAGAAAAGAACAAATTAAGGCAGGAAACACCAGATTCTGACTACTTACATCTTAAATCCAATCAAAAGCCTCAATTATTTATATATAATTAGCGGTAAAGGTTCTAATTAATTACTTTGTGCCCAAATTAACATACTATATATATATATTAACATCAGGCTCGACCAACATATAGTACAATTAGCACTCCTGCATTTTGTATTCATTGCATGATGAAGAGTTCATATTACCCAAAGAAAAAGTAATTTAAAATTGTTGGGCACCACATAAATCCAAAGAATATAGAGTTCCACGTACATTAAGAATACAGTATGGATGATTTATATGCCAACATATTTTAGTTCAAGTTGCTTCTGGTGGAGGTAGTAAGTATCTCCAAGCTATTACATGAAAATGATATAATATTTATATTATTTTAATGCAAAGTCAACATTACTAAGCAGCTGTGTAATTCTTTCCTCAATCTATTTACATCATTTATATTTTTTTATATTCATATTATATTTTAACCCTATCCTACACTGATATAGCATAAGCAGATAATACTAAGGTTGTGTTCGATTAGTGAAAAAATCAATATTTTCTCAAAAAAAATTTAATTTTCTTAAGAAAATCTTTTTTTTTTATATTTGGTTCATAAAAATTGTGAGAAAAAATTTTGAAAAATTTTCAGCCTAACAATTTTTCTCATCAAAAGTTTCTTAACTTAAAGATACGAAAATAAAATTTTTTCATGAGAAAATTTTTTTGTGTATTAATTTAAAAATTAACTACTTATAACTAATTTTTACTAAAATAGTTATAAGTAGTTAACAATTATAT
>JAJIYU010007796.1:0-18732 GCA_030144865.1 Tinospora cordifolia | reverse complement strand
ATTTATTTTCGCTGTAATGGAATATTGTACCTGAAATTGTTAAATGATCAAATGAAGAATTTACTTTATTATGATGTTATTTTTGTACATAGACTAATGTACACAGGAAACCTAATGCATTTGGGTCAAAGAAGAAGAAAATGTAGCATAGGCCCGTCTCTCGGGCATCCAAAGATTTTGATCAAATAGAATTGAACCGTCAGATGACGTGGAAGATGAGACTTGGGAGGCGGAGTGTTACAAGTAGCCTGCCAAGGAGTTAGAAAGGTGAAGACACAGTTTGGGTCATTGTAGACTGATTGACAAAGGTCACACAGTTCTTACCTATTCAATCCACAGATTCAATGAGTAAGTTGGGTGAATTGTATGTCAAAGAGATTGTAAGACTGTATGGAGTTCCCAAAACTATTGTGTCAAATCGAGATTCCAAGTTTACATCTCAATTTTGGCAGAGTTTACAGAAAGAACTGGGCAGCAGACTCACGATGAGCATGGCGTTCCACCCACAGACTGACGGGTAATCTGAAAGGGTCATTCAGATACTAAAAGATATGCTGAGAGCATGTGCTCTTGATTTTAAGGGTAATTGGAGCAAATACTTGCATTTAGCAGAATTCACTTATAATAATAGCTATCAGGCAAGCATTGGAATGGCTCCACATGAGGCACTGTATGGTGGACCTTGTAGATCGTCGTCTTGTTGGGTAGAGATGGAAGACCATGTACTTACTGGACCTGAGGTGATTGAAGAAATGACTTTGAAGGTGAGACAAATCCAGAAAAGATTAATAACGGCTCAAAGTAGACAAAAGAGCTACGCTGACAGGCGAAGGAAACCCTTAGAATTCTAACTAGGTGATAAAGTATTTCTAAAGATTAGTCTGCAGAAAGGAATCAAATGTTTTGGAGTTAAGGATAAGCTAGCACCAAGATTCATCGGTTCGTTTGAGATACTTAGACGAATTGGTGATTGTACATAGGAGTTGGATCTGTCGAACAGATTTTTCTCAATCCATAATGTGTTTCATATCTCAATGTTGCGAAAGTACGAGCCAGATCCATCCTATGTAATCCAGTGGGAGGATATAGCATTTCAAGGTGATGTGACTTACGAGGAATCAACGGCTCATATTCTGGATCGAAAGATACAGAGCCTCAGGACCAAGGATATTCCATTGGTTAAGGTTTTGTGGATGCATCATGGAATAGAAGAAGCCACCTGGGAGTTAGAAAGCAAAATGCATAAGAAGTACCCAGAGCTTTTCACCAAGATTGTCGAATAAAATGCATCGATCATGTACATTATGTAAATTTTGAGGACGAAATTTTTTGAAGGGGGTAGATTGTAACAACCCCGAATTTTGTAGTTGTGTGCATTGATAACAATAATAATAATAAATAATTTTTGAAAATATAAATTAAGGTCAAAGATTAAAAGGTTTAAATTAGAAATTCATCAAAAATATAAATATGGATATAAGAATATAAAATAAATTTATATTCGATATTAACTTGAATTAGGTAGAAAAAAAATAATATATGATGAAATATAGCATTGGAAAACTTTTCTTGATTGGTGAAAGTAGTATTGGGAGTTAAGAATAATAGATGCTTGAAGGAAAAAAAAAATATTTACCTAGAAAGCAAAAAAAAATTAAAATAAATAAGTATGATATTATTGATATATCTATAAGTTTATAACAAAGTTTAAGTAAATTAATGTGATTAGCAAAAAAAAAAAAAGGAAATTCCGAAATCTAGAAATCTGAATTTCGGCCGAACAGAGCCACAAAAACAGAGATCCGGAAGAACGGAGTTGAAACAAGAAAATTATGATTTTTTCGATCCATGCCGGTAAAGATAAATCTGGAAATCTCGGTAAGTACTGTTTGGCGGTTATCATCTAGTTTTCTGGGTAATTTCAGCTCTATAAAAGGTTGAAGACAACCATTGAAGAGGAAGCTGATGAAAAATGAATTTAGAAATTTTGTTGGGTGTGCGTTCAACTGGTGAGCAGAAGAAGAAGGAAAACACTAGCAGTCAGATTTTCTGGGTTGGGCGAGCTGGAAAGTGTGGGAAACGAACTGGAGATCTGGATTTTTGGGTTCAAAAATTTGGGTTTGAAACCAGAAAATAGAGGAAGAAATGAAATAATGTGTAATTTAGGGTTTAAAGTTCTGAAATTCTGTTTTGGGATTTCGGTTGGAGCAACAAGGAAGAGGAGAAAATCTAAAATTTCCAGTTTGGATCTTCAATTGGGGGTGTTGCATGACCGAAGAGGAAGAACAAAAAAAATCTGGCTTGGTTTGAGCGTGGTGCGTCGTTCAACAGAGGGAAGAAGATGCACGATGTGGTTTTGATTTCTTCTTCTTTGGTTCGTGATTGAGCTGGAACACGGTTGGGTTTTAGTGTGACTTGTAGATCACTTAACAGAAATTAAAAAGGAACTCCATCAGTTTGTTGGCTTCAATTTCTGGTTTGGCTGACCAGTTCAAACAGAGAAGGTAAGATGTTAAATTTCTGGTTTTGATGTTTTAATTTGGTTGTGCGTGGGAATAAGTTGTGTGAATGGAATTGAGCAATTGGGTCAAAAATAAATTGTAGAAGTTAAATTAAATTTCTAATGTGTTTGATTTTAAAAAAATTCTAGTTTGGGTGTTTTTGATTTTGCTCTGCATCTGGATGAATGAATTTGAAATTTAAGATGTTGGAATGGTTGGTATGGATTAACGAAGGAGTTAGATTTTGATGTGCGTGGGTTAAATTCCTTGACTTAGCTGGCGTTGGAATTAAATTGATAGAAGAAGAGTTGAAGTTCAAATGTATGTTTGATCTTTAAAAATTTCTAGTGTCATGTTGAGCAGAAGTAGAACAATCATCGTTCGTTCGGCAATTTCGGGTTCAAAAACGGGAACATGAACTTCAAGCGAGACCTAGAATCGAAAGATACAACACTTAATTCTAACATTTATTTGTTTACTTATTTATTTATTTATTTATTCATTCATTTATTCATTTATATATTAATTTAATTTTTGTAATCTAGAATGAAACTTATTCAAACCAAAACAATAAAATAAATTTAAATTAAATTTTAAATAGTAGAAAATCTAAAAGGAAGTTAAATTTTTAGAAAATTAGATAAAAGAAATGTTCAATTGATAAATATTTTAGAAAACCTAAACTTAAGAAAATCTTCATAAAATTCTAAATTAATTAAGAACACTTCTAATATGAAAAATGGACACTCAGAGAAATTTAGAAGTTTAATGATTTAATTATTTAGTTGGTTAAATACATGAGAAATAGATTTTTGGTAAATTTAATCTCTTACAGGAAAAAGAATAAAATTTTTAAAAATTGAAAAGCTGAAATCTTGAGAAGTCTTATTTTGTTTGTAATTATTTTAATTAAAATATGAATACTCTATTTAAATAATAGAGACTAAGAAATTGAAGAACACTTATTTAAACTTTAATGCATGAAGTTGATTACTAAAATAATTTTGATTAGTTAAAATTACTTAAAATTAGAGAGTCATGAAATTATTATGAAACTTTAGTTGAGAAATTATTATAATAAATTTACTATTATAGATCGATCGTCGTATACCAAATACTAGTGACGAAGCAGAAAGAAGGACGTTCAAAAATTCAGGTGGGCGGGATTTCCTTACTCACTCGTACTATACGAATTTTAAATTCAAAGCATTTTATTTTGAATAGTTTTAGAATAATTTGAATCATGCTAATGAAATTGTTTGACTTGATTGAAATATTTGTTGATAACATGTTGAATTAGTATTTAAATTCCATGCATTCATGCATAGGAACTACATTAGAATACTCTAGCATTCATTCATTATATTATCATAATAATTGCAAATATTATTCATTTTACTTGATGTTAAGTGTGAAATATTTGGATATAAATTGTTGTTGTATGAAAACTAAAATAAGAGTGATGGGTTATTAAGAATCCACGTATTGATGCGATTAATGAGCCCAAGGCGGATCGAGGTGGTATCTCCTATATGTCACCATTTGAGATCGACGAGCAGCAAGGTGGATCGTAGGTATTCCCAACCGTAGCTATCTGTGACAGCTAGTAATCTTTGGGAGTTAGTACAAGGTTGCAAGAAGTACACTATCTTAGGCTATGATTTGAGTATCGATTTGATTTTAGATGGTTATTGAGACCCTCTAGGATTAGATTGAATCACAGGGAATACCGAGAGGCATCTCAACCCTCTTCTGATCTTAAATTACAACCAAAACCAAATGAATGTTTGAAACGTCTAATGTATGAAAGTGTTTGTAATGTTTTTCAATTTTAGTTTGTTTAATGCATGTGATATATATGATTGATCTATTGGGTTGTCAAGCTCACCCAATAATTATTTTTTAAGTACTCACAAAAGTGAAATATAAGTGGTCTTTGTCTTCAGTCCGGGGGAGATACCGGTGAAGACTTTTGTGTTTAAGTCCTCTTTTTGCTGTAAAACTAAATAGACTAAGTACGTACTTTGATGTTTACTTTATAGTTGCTTGTAAAAGATGTTTTAGATTGTATGACTTGGACCATTTTATAAATATGTCTTTCAATTTAGTTGAATTTTGGAAAGTTTTAATACGCTACGTGATTTTAAATTTCTAATTTAATTTCCTTTTATTATACTCTGATAAATTAACGAATTGTATCAAAATTGACTATTTGTTAAACAAAATTTTTGCTTTGACTGTATTTTAAAGGAAATTTTACTGAAGTATTTAAGTGACATTCTAATTCCTGATGAACAACGAACCATAGTACATATTGGAAAGTCCATATGAGAATTGAGGTGTTACATCTCAACACTGTTCTGGTCTTAGATTACAACCAAAACCAAATAAATGGTTGATACGCCTAATGTGTGAAAGTGTTTGTAATCTTTTGAATTTTGATTTATATAATGTGTGTGATGTATAGGACCACTGGGCTGTTGAGCACACTTCCATTTTATTTTCAGGTACACCTGGACATAGAGTACTGTAACCTATGTCAGAAGACTCTCACTGTTGATTGATAATCTCATGGGGAGATTATCCAGGATAGGAAACTTTAAAGGTTCTATTTCATTTATTTTAATTGTAGCAAAATTGAATGTATACTTTTTATTTGATTTTAATCTCACTATTTTACCTGTATTTATCTTAGTCTTGGATTTCAGATGATTAGATCAATATAATTTAATTTTAATGATTTTATCCCCTATCGCATTTACTCTGATAATTTTTATTATTTGTTACATGAATTCTAGTGAACACAAGAAAAAGTTATTTTGATCTTTTTTTTTGTGCAAATTGTGTTTCCAGATATTTATTTAGAATGATCTGATAGAAACTTGAATTTGAAAAAGAAAAGATTTTGACATAAAGATAATTTTTAGTAGCATTCCAATTCTCAATGGACGACGACCCATAGCACGTGACGAGAGGTCCGATTGGGAGTCGAGGTGTTACAGTGTGTGTGTGTGCACACATGTGAACAACCCAAATTAGAAGGGTTTGAAATCTAAAACGTGCACCCAAAAACCCTCACCATCCGATGAACATAAGCCAAGAAAACCAAAATAAAAACTTCATTTTCTCCCCTTTTGGGCCAACTCATGGGTGTACACTAAAAGGTTGTAACACTTTGAAACTTTACGACCACTTTACGTCGCGAGTGAAAATAAGAGAATTGATTAGTTTAGTTATTACGAAATAATAAATAAATCTCACACATATAAGTATATTTTACTTAGGGCTATGAAATAATCGTTATTGTGTAATACATATAAATTGTAACATATAATATTCGTAATGCATATAATTCCCATGGCAAAGGAACGAGTGAATTACAAAATAAAATAGTGACACCTATTAACTTATAGTGAGGGTTAAAAACAAATTGAAGAGAATAAAATGGGTTAGCATGCTTGTTATAAAAAAAAAAAAAGGGAGAATGGGCGGTGTTAGTTGGCTTACAAAGGAAGAGAAGTGGAATCGAAGTAAGAAGAAGGCAGAGGAAGATGAGTAGTAGCTACTGCTGAAATTTGAAGAGCAAATGAAGAAGCTGGTTGCTGCTGTTAGTTGAGGAAGAGAAACAAAGAGTGGTGAGCATTGTTGTGTGAGAATGAACCAGGAGTACAAATAGGGAGGAACTGAAGAACGAGAGAAAACCTGAAATTCTTTGGTTCTGGTTCGGCCAAAAGTGAAATAGAGAACGAGAGAGAAGGAGGAGCAAGTGGTTTGGAGTCTTGACGGCGAACAAGCAAAGAATGAAGACGCAGCTCTCGTTGGCGTAAATGAAACCTGCTAGTGCAAATTGGTGTGTTGGTCCGTGAAAAATCAGCACTCGTGACGCAGGGACGATGTGTGCTCGTGCATGATGATGGAGGTGGACAATGAAGACAAAAGGCAGCAATTGCTGTTGCTGTTTTGGACGGAATCAAAATAGGGGGTGATGATTTGAATTGTTGGCTAAGCAGAAACGATGGAAGAAGAACCGAGACGAGGAAGCTGCTGCATCTTCACACAACCGGGGAGCAGAACGGACGAAGAAACCATGCAAGGATGAAGAACTGAAAACAGAGGTCGAAATGAAAGCTGGTGGGTGTGGTGTTAAAGCTCTGAAATTTTGTTTGGGATTTTGGTTGAAAGAACAAGGAAGAGGAAGCAACCTGAAATTGCTAAATTGGATCCGAAATCTGGGGCGTTGCAATGATTGAAGAGGAAGGTTCAAATCTGATGTTTGATTGAGTTAGGATGAACCGTGGAAACAAAGCATGGAAGAAGCTAGCAGAGGAGCTCCATCAGTTTGAGTCTCCAAAAATTCTGGTTTGGCCGACGGGTAGAAAGCAGTGAAGATCGGTTTGGTTGGGTCGGAATTGCAGATGGTTCAATAGAAGCTAACAGGAACACCTTGTGTTTTGTAAGTTCATTCTGGTTGGGTCAACTGCTAGAAAACAGGGAAGAAGGAACACGACTTGTTCTTGGGTTTATGGTGCGTTCGGAGAACAGAAGATGAAATTGTGTTGTCCAAGAGAAAATTTGAAAGAGGAAACAACTGAAATCTTTCCCATTTTCTGGTTTGCTGGTCATTGAAAATGGGAAGGTAATGAAAAAAAAAATTCTGGTTTTGAATCTTCAATCTAGTCGTGCGTCGTGGTGATTTGGTTGGAGATTTAATATGTTTGAATGGTTTAATGTGGATTGACTTGATGGAAGTAAATCAGATTTCTGATGTGCGTTTTGATCTTAATCTTCTGGGTTCGTATTGAATAGAACGGAGAAACATTGCTTCAAAAAAAAAAATTATGGGTTCGAAAACGAGAGTGTGAAGCTTGATTTGGTTGGACAATTTGTGTGACAGAAAAATAATAATTGAAACATTGTTGAGGATTGTTGAACAAAGTTAAGCGCTATTCAAAGATTGACTTGGATTGCTGAAAGTGAACGTGAACGCCAACCCAAAAATAAGTTCGAAAGGTGGGATGCTTATTTTAACTATTTATTTATTTATTTAGTTATTTAATTTTTGTAACCTTGAACTAAAATTTGTTAGAATCAATTATAAAAATAATTTAACTTAAATTTAAATGTTAGCAAATCTGAAAGGAAGATTTTATATTTTAGAAAACTTAAATTAAAAGATTCCACCAATAAAATTCTAAATAAATCAGAGACAAAATTTTATATAGTAGATTATTTAGAAGTCTTATTTCATTCGTAATTAATTTAATTATGATAAAAATAGAGTTAATTAAATTGTGAGAACTCGAAAATTTGGAAATCATCAAATCGATTAAGAAAGAATTTTAAGATGAAATAATTTTATCTTGGAACTCACAAGATTAAGAAATTTATAATTTTGATTTAATATCTAAAGATGAATAGTTCACCATTGAAAAGAATAACTTAGGAATGTTTTAGTGATAAAATAATATTGTAAATCTTAGTTCAAATACTAGATCAAAAAAAAAATCTTATTTTAAGTTAAATAAAATTTATGGAATATAAATTATTTAATTTTGTTTTTGAAACCCAAATTAAGTTTACTGTTATTAAATAAATTGTTCACATATGAATAAACCTTAGAAGTTAAGAAATTTATTATAAAAGTTTCAATCTAGATCACGAAATTCTAAGAGCTTAAAGATCGTTTTAGCTTAACTATATGAAATTCTAGAATTTAGAATTAACTCGAAAATAGTTCAAGTTGATATTTATACTTCATAATTAATTAGAAAATAAATTAAGCTTAAGAATAATATTATTAAGTGGTAAATTTCAGGTTTGTATATCTTATAGTAGGGGATTACTCAAAGAAAAGCAAGGTTGCCCTGGAGATTGAGGGAATCATGTGGGCATGACTTCCTTGCTCATCTGTATTATATGGATTTAAGATTCAAAGCATTTGATTGAATAGTTCTAGGATTACTATAATTTTGTTAGAAAATTTATTGAACTTGTTTGGCATAATTGGATGATGGATGATTGATTTAATTTGTGTCTTGTTTATTCATAGCATGCAACAATAGGAAATCATGCATTATTTACTCATGTGAATGACCTGCATTATTTGATTTATTTTTCATGATCTATATGATGATTGGTATGATTGAAATTATTTGTAAAACTAAATTAAGACGATGATTTATTAAGAATCCACGTACCAGTACGATTGACGAGCCTGAAGTCGATCGAGGTGGCATCTCCTATATGTCACCCTTTAAGATTGTCGAACCACAAGGTGGATCGTAGGTATTCCCACCTGGAGCGGACTGTGACAACTCGAAGCCTTTGGGAGACGGTACGATGCTGCAATAAGTACACTCTCTTGGGTTGTGATGTGAGCGTAGATTGATTTTAGACGGTTATTGGAATCCTCTAAGATTTGATTGGATCACAGGGAATACCGAGAGGTATCTCAACCCTCTTCTGGTCTTAGAGTTCGACTAAAACAAACGAATGTTCGAACGCTTAATGTTTGAAAGTGTTTGTAATGTTTTGAATTGGGTCTATATAATGCATGTGATGTGTAGGATCGATCCACTGAGCTTTCGAGCTCACTCCCATTTCTATCTTTCAGGTACACTCGGACTTAGAATACTATAGCCATGTCCGAAGACTCGCACTCAGATTGGACACCTCATAGGGAGGTCGTCAGGGATAGGTAACTTGAAGGTTAAGTTTTATGTATTTTACAGAGTTGTTTTTATGTAATCTCGTTGGTTTTAACGTAACCAATTTATCTTTAAATGACTTTATTTGTTTAATGTAACATCTCGATTTTCATCGGGCGATGATCCACACATGACGTAACACGTGAACGGAGGTTCGGTCGAAAATTGGGGTGTTACAAGGGTGCACCATACTTGGAGTTTGAATTATTTAGTGAGCTTCCTTAGGCTTAGATTTGCATATTAGACTATGATATAGTGTTCCTTCAAGTTTGATTGCATACTCCCCTTGCTTGACATCCAAGTATAGAGAAATAGCAAGCATTCCATGTGTGTTGGTGTGATGAGCAAGCAAGGGAACCAAATAAGAAAGTTTTATGAGCAAGATCCTATCTAAAGGAGGACATCCCATCTAAGATTAACATGATTACAAGTCTGAAAATATTTCCTAATATTAATTAAGAAATAGGCTAGAGAATTAAATATTAGCTCATGAGAATTTGGCAAGCTTAAGTAGGCCCATGAGCACACTTGCCCTATTCAAGCCTAGCTGTCCACCTTGGTTTGGAAAGTTTCCCAACTTTTTGAGCTACCCTAGACGTCACCTAAGTGCTCATGAACACCTATAAATACTCTCTCATGCTTAGATTCATCTCATTCCAAAGCAAAGAGTTGACACTTCCCTCTTTGCTTGTTCTTGCCCCTTCTTAGCATTTCCTCTCACTCTCTTTTCTTTCTTACGAGAGGAAGTTCTTATTTCAATATTTAGAGGGTTGTTGAAGTAGTTTTATTGGTGATTAGAAGTTCTTGAAGTTCTAAAAATGGTAGATAAGGGAAACCTATACCGAATTCTACGAAAAACTCGAATTAAGGTGGAGGGGATTTTTTGAACTTCTACTTTGCTCTTTCAAATTTCTAGCATGTTCATTCTTGTTTTAATTCTAGTTTTCAGCATGTTTCATTTTAGTTTCAGCATGTTTCATCATGTTTTAATTTTAGTTTAGCATGCATTTATGTTTTAATCACTCATGAGAACATGCCATGCTTAGAATCCATGTTTAGGATTGACTTCAATGTTTCAAGCATTTTATATGATATTTTCATACTTTCTTAGTTGTTTAAAATTCTAAAATTTATGTTTTGAATTTCTTTTATGATTATGTGACCTTAAATATAAGAAATTCAAGATTAGAACCACATACTATCATAGTGACCCGTATGGGTGCTATGGATGTTCTTAACGCATGCTTAGAATATGTGGTTGCGGGGCACAACTAAGGGGTACTTGATATGTAGCATCTAATGGAAAGTGACAAAGAAATGTCTTTCTACCCTAAAGAGGGGTATCTAAATTAAGAATATCAAAGGGATAGAAACCCTTTCAGTCTTAACGTCAACTACAACCAAAAAGTTGTGTAAATCACTTAATGCATGAAAGTGTTTGAATTTGGATGTACTATTCATTTGAATTAGTAACTTAATTGTTTAATGAATACTGGGTTATTTGTTCACCCCTTCCTTCTATTTTTCAGGAAATTTATTACATGAAGACTATGGATTTTTGAAAGTCTACTTTTAGAAAGTTTATATTGTAAGGGCATAGTGACCCAATCTTTCATTGAATTTTACTTTTGAATTTTAGAGTTATGTACTCAATCTTTGGATTTGATTTCAAGAATAATTTTTTTATTTTAATAAAGATTTGAAGTTTTCCTTTATTCACTTGCATTATCTTGTTGAATATTAAACTCAATGGAAATGTATTTATGAGTATTTCAATAAGTGTTAGAAGAAAGGAATTGAGATACAAGTTATGTACTTATAAATGTAACATAAGACTTAACCCACCTTGTGGTCAAGCTTAAACATGTTTCTAGGGGTTGGGTTATTACAACAGGTTGCCCAAATTTTGATTATTTTAATTAAGATTTCCACTAAATTTAGTTTTTAATATGAGTTATGTACTATTTTGTTATTTGAAATTCAAATATGTACTTCTTTATTATCCTGTTGAATGAATAAAGATTAAAAATTACTTTTATCTTCGTTATAATGTTCTTAATAAATTAAAGTTTAATTATTTAGGTTATGTGCTCATTATAAATTAATAAGACTTGAGATTATTGAAATAAAATGTAATGCAAGTTGTGTACTTGTAAATTGTAACCAGTCCCTGATTTGCCTTGTGTTTAAGTCCAATTGAAAGTCTCAAGGATTGGGGTGTTGCATTTTTTTTCTCTTTTTCTTTCTTCTTTCCTTTCTTTTGTCTTCTCTTTTTTTCTCTCTTTCCTAGTTATGCAAATTTGAGGAGAGAATGAGTTGTGCAAGAAATGAAATGGAGAGCACACTTTTCATAGGCAATAAAATGGTGGGTCCCAATGCATTAATTAAATTCCTTTATATATACATATATAGATAACCTCACTTTATCTTATCTATCCAACACACTTTATATTATCCACTAATTTAATCTTTAATCTTTTTTTTATTTCTTTTCATTATCCACCAGCTCATTATGATAATCTTTATATATATATATATATATATGTGTGTGTGTGTGTGTGTGTGTGTGTGTGTGTGTATGTGTGTGTGTGTGTGTTGATTAATTATTTTCATTCATCATCATTTTTCTTAAGCAACTCACTCGCTATTGCATTTGAATTATTATTATCACTATCATTATTTTTTTAATACCCACATTAGTTAATTTCATTGACAAAAATTACGTATTACCTTTTAATACACACATCAAATTATACAATACCTGTAAAATTATATATTTTTATTTGTAATTTATTAATTGATACATAAAAATACATATCAAACCCGTCAATTCAATGTCCAAAAGTACGGGTCATTATAGTCTCCCCTCCTTAGAACAAATTCATTCTCGAAATTTAATAAAATAACAAAAATCAAGAAATAACTCTCATAATCTCAGAGAAGTAACTCGCCATGTAGTCTTGTTGCTCTCAAGTGTCCTACTTGGCACCGTGAAACTGTTAACATACACGTACCATTAGTATTTCCTTGTTGCATAGTTTCTTCACAGCTCGATCAATGATAGCTACCGAAGCCTCATCGTATGTACAATCCTCTTGCAACTTAACATGTCTCCAGTCCATAACATGCGAGGGATCAGGGTAGTACTTTTTCAACATTGACACATGAAATACAATTTGTACTCTCGCTAGTTGAGGCAGTAATGACAATCGGTAAGCAACAGAACCTATCCTCTTGAGGATCTTGATAGGTCCTATATATCTCAAAGCAAGTTTCCTTGAAATACCAAAACAAGTCTAGCCCTTCCGAGAGAAAATCCAAAGTAACACATAATCACCAACATCGAACTCAAAGATCTTCCTATGGTCATCCACATAACGCTTCTATCGATCTTGAGCTACCTTTATATTTTGACGAATTTGTTGGATTTTTTCATTTTGCTCATGTACAAAAGTAGGGCCTAAAACTGCTATCAGCCTAACAAACTAACAATTGGCAAGGTCGGCCTTATAATGCCTCAAGCAATGACATGTCGATACTCGCCTGATAGTTGTTATTATATGCAAACTCACACAATGCTAAATGATCCTCCCAACTACCATCAAAATCAAAGATGCATGTACGAAGTATATCCTCCAAAATCTGGATCACTTTCTCAGACTGATCATCAGTCTAGTGATGGAAGGCTATGCTCAAATTTACTCTAGTCCCCAACTAACTGTACAAGCTTTGCTAAAAATGAAACATAAACTGAACATCTCTATTAGACAAAATGGACACTGGGAGCCCATGTAATCCCAAGACCTCGCAAATATACAGTCGATTCAACCTCTCAACTGAATCTTTAGTGTGAATTGGAGGAAATGAGCAAACTTATTTAGTTTGTCCACAATGACCCGAATAACATCATGTCTCTACTGAGTCTGGGGTAACCCCCATCACAATGTGTAGGGTAATGAGAATAGCCAAGAGCTGTAACAAACCACCGAGTCTCTGGTGCTCAGCCTTAACCTATTGGCACGTCTCACATCTCTATGCAAAGGCTGCAATATTAGGTTTCATCCCCAACCACCAATAAGTACGTCAAGCATCCTGATACATCTTATTGGTGTATGGATGAAAGGTATATGTTAAATGATGCAGCTCTGCTAGTATTCCTTGTCTCATGTGAGGGTTAGCTAGTACCCACAATTGCCCCTTGAACCTAAGTGCACCATTAGTGTCAATCGATCACTCCATATGAAAAGTGTCATCTGCTTATCTTCAAAACATCAAATAATCCACATCAAGAGGTTGTACCTCCACGATCTCAACAAGCAGAACAGGTTGGGCTCTTATCGTGGATACTCATCATTGTCACAAAATTAATCACCTTCCACTCCTGATATATATGTCTAGCCATACAGGCAGTCTCGACCCATTTCCTTTTAAGTGCATCAGCCACAACATTAGCCTTTCCAAGATGATATTCAATACTAAAGTCATAATCCTACTACAAATTCATCCACCTCATCTACCTCAAATTAAGATCTTTTTTGATAAAATAGATACTTGAGGTTCTTGTGATTTGAATACAACGTGAATCATTCACCATAAAGATAATGTTGCCAAATCTTGAGTGCAAAAACAATAACTACTAGCTCTAGATCATGGACATGCTAGTTCTTTCATGAACCATTAACTATTGGGAAACACGGGCTATTACCCTGTCATTTTGCATCAACACACATCGATGGCCTAATCTTGATGCATCAGTATAAGTTATCAACTCTTGACCTGGTTCTAGCAAAATAAGAACTAGCACAGCTGCCAACCTTTGTTTTAAGCTCAAGAAAGACATGTTCGCAGTTATTGGTCCATACAAAAGGTACATTCTTCGAGGTTTGCTTAGTCATCGATGCTATAACGTGGGAAAAATTCTATACAAATCTCTGATAGTAACCTACTAAACCTAGAAAACTACGAATCTCAGTCGCCGTGATAGGTTTAGGCCAATTAACAATTGCTTCGACCTTGGGCTGGATGAATAGAGATACCTTCGGCTCAAACCATATGACCCAAAAACTTAAACTCTATCAACTAGAAGTCACACTTAGTCATCTTTGCATACAAGTGACGTTCCTTCAAATTTTGTAAGATTACTCTAAGATGTTCTACATGCTCCTCTCTAGACCTCAAGTAGATTAGAATGTCATCAATGAATATTATCACAAACTGATCAAGATAAGGCCTAAACACCCGCTGCATCAAGTCCATAAACATCATCGAGGCATTCGTTATGCCAAATGGTACAACCAGAAAGCTCATAGTGCCCATAACGAGTCTAGAAAGTCATCTTTGGTACATCCTCTTCCCTAACACATAGATGATGGTACCCCGAAAGCAAATCAATCTTCGAGAATACTCGAGCATTGTTCAACTAATCAAACAAATCATGAATCCGAAGAAGAGGGTATGTATTCTTTATAAGCACCCTATTCAACTGTCCCTAGTTGATGCACAAGAAAAGACTCCCATCTTTCTTTATTACAAACAACACATGCAAGAGATCCCTAGGGTGATATTCTAGATTGAATAAAACCCTTGCCTAATAATTCTTCTAGCTGAACCTTCAACTCTTGTAATTCCTTAGGTGTCATATAGTAAGGAGTTATTGAAATTTGGTTAGTCTCCAATACCAACTCGATGATAAAATCGATCTCTTGCTTAGGAGTCAAGTTCAATAGATCATCAGGGAATACCTTGGGGAATTCACATACCACAAGAATATCCCCAAATCTTGGTTTGGAAGGTTCACCAGTATCCACAGCAACCACACTCATCAAGGCACACATATCCTCTGGTTTCGCTAATCTGCCATGGGTGTTAGGTTTGTCAGAAACTCTACCCTAGAATACCACTACAGGCTAATTGGGGATATGAAATACTACACGCTTAACATAATAATCAGCATGAGCGTGAGAAGCAGCTAGCTAATCCATGCTTAGAATGACATCAAACTCCAAAAATTCTAGTACCTATAGGTGTACCACTATCTCTAGGTCACCAACACGAATCACACCATGTTCACAAATCATATTGGGGTAAATACGCTCCCCAGCGGTAGTACCTAATATAAGCCAAATAGATGCCCTAATTGGTGTAAGTTTTAATACATCAATAGCACGTCCACATATAAATGATAAAGTAGAGTCAACATCAATCAACACATACAAAGTGGAATATAAAATAAAGACGGTACCTTCTACCAATGTCTTGGTAGTCTCTGGATTAGGTTGAGTGACTGCCTAGGCTCTTTCTCTATATCTCTGCTAAACCATCGACCGGGTTGATAGGTTAAGACACTCCGATATCTTGTGCTCAATCTGCTCATACTAATAACAAGTGAATGGTTTTCTCTATATAACTTGCCCTGTCCGTGTTGGATGGCTCATCTGTACTATTGGTGTCAGTGGCCTGTACTCGAAACCTCTGCCTCCCCTACCTTGACCTCTTCTACAGCCTCTGCCTCTAGGTTGTACTGCCACATGTGGGTTAGATGTTTGAATAGGGGTGGCTGCAATTGCCATCGTCATGGTAGATTGGATTTGTGATGTGCTAGTCGATCCCGTAACAAACTTCCTCTTCTCACTGCGAGTCTATGTTGAAGCTTAAAAGGTAGTGCCTAGCACAATCTGCACTTGTATGAGCTCGTTCTTACTATCTTTCTCATATCTCAAAGTTTGGCGCTTTGGCAACTCAAGACTAGAACTATGTATTGCCCATTGAATATCACTGTTCAACCCTTAGCGATAGAATCTAGCCCTTTCTACTTTATTAGCAACAAGTCATGGAGCATAAGACTCTAGACGAACGAATTTGTTAGTATACTCCTAAACTGTCATATTGCACTGTCGCAAGGCCAATAACTCCATCTTTCTACACCCTCTAGCAGAAGCAAGAACAAAGGTCTCCAAAAATAACTTTCTAAATCTTGCCAAGTCTCAACTAGGCACTCGATAGCTAAAATTGATAACCACCATCTAGCGACATCACCTTCTAAGGTATGCGCATAGAACAACACCTAATTATCTTCAGATAGCTTCATCAACCTTGCTATCTTCTCAACATTTAGTAGCCAGTCCTCTGCTTGTTCTAAATTAGCATCACCCCAATATGACTAGGGTTTTAGGTCCATAAACTTCTTCAACAATATCTCATGTGAAATTTCCCTCCTTTGTCTCTCTTTGCGGTGCCCATGAGGAGATCTTATCTCCTCTTCAGACTTATCATCATCATCCCCATCAGCTGATTCAACTACAGGTGGAGTAGGAGTTGTAGGAGGTGCTAGTCGATGTATATTAGCCACGACCCCATCTATCCTCTGATGTAGTGCAGCACTAGAGGATTTGATAAACTCCACTTGAGTCCAAAGAAGATCTTCGAGCCATCAATACATATCAAACTCGGCAGGTAGTGGTGGTATAGGTCGTAGTACAGGGTCCTACGGAGGAGTAGGATCTTGTGGTATCCACTGTGGTCTACCGTGTTTAGGTGGCATCTTAGTTTGCAATTCATATACTATGATTTGTCAATGTCAAACATTGCAAAAATACCATCCCTAAAGCCTATTTTACCACTACTGTACAATATACTTTTGAAAATAAGTTTTAAAAAATAGAACTCTTTGGACTTATATATTTTTGCTTAACTCCAACTTTGGAAAAGATTTTGTGGGCTCTAATACCAACATTGTTGGGACCCCTTCTGAAACCTCAAATGGGGGGCCCGATCAATACAATAGTCAGATAAGTCTACTCCTCAGTCAAGCCTGCCAACTATTATTAAGCCTTACCATCAAAACATTTATAGTATTCAGAGTGCAACAATAACAAGTTAAGTAGAATAATGTAACAACAATGGAAGTCTTTAACATTAATTATATTATAGAGTCTAGTTCAACTTTATATTTTTTGAAAACGTATACATACTGATTCAAAATACCAAAATAGTAAAATAACAAAACAACCTACTAGGGATAGGTTGGAAAAGATCATGCGTACAACACGCCTTTCCCCTTATCCATACCAGACGAACCTGAAATATTAAGAGTAGTGATTTCAATATCCACATGAGCCTATTGAGTAGCAAAAGATACATCTACTGAAGTATAGCATTATACATGCAATGCAATAGGCAACATTTCAAGCATTCAAATAAAATGCAACAATTAATAACATGTAAAATCATTCATATAAAAATGTAGCAGCCTACTATGTCAGGGAGTATGCCATGATTCAAGGGTCTAGTATCTAAACTCGACACCCTTCTTTCACTTTAAGGATCATTTGGTCATACTGTCATTCTGGACAGACAAGACCATCATCCAGGCCATACTACGATATCAATCGTCAATCATAGCCCACCGACCAGGCCAAATTGTCGTATCTTGACAATCATGGCTCATTAAACAAGTGGTGCAGTCGCTGCCCATGAACCAGTAGAGTATGTCATGCACCACTCTAAATATATCTATAATGTACCATTGTACCACTCTATCTTGGACTATCACGATCCAATGTTTGCATCTTGGAACCTCTCATCATTATGCCAAGTCAACACATTCGAAGATCTATCGATTAGTCTTACCTTAGAGCTATCACGATCCAATGCCCGCACCTTGGAACCTCTCATCATTAGGTTGGATTAGCACATCTGAAGATTCGTAGATTAGTTTTATCTCAAAACTATTAAGATGCAATGTCTGCACCTCGGAACCTCTCATTTTGAGGCTAGGTCGCTACATCTAAAGATCAGTTTTATCTCAATGCAATATGCAATGCATGTAGCATCTATGTGACGACCCCAACCTGGGCCCACAGAACCCCCCATTGGCTTAATGGTAGCAGATGATGAATGAATTAAGTACTTGAGCCCCAAGTCTTGGGTTCGAATCTCCGCGGAGGCGAAAGAAAACCCTTGGGGGCAGGGACAATACCTTTGAGTGACCACCTAGCACAGAGTGCCCTGAGGGGGTTCTATGGGCCCAAGTTGGGGTCGTCACAATAAAATGCGCCTTTTATTATGACGACCCCTCACTAGGCCCCCAGAACCCTCCCTCAGGGCACTCTAGGCTAGGTGTTCACTCAAAGTTACTGTTCTCTCTCTCTTTCCCCTCTCCTCCGGGGGATTTTATTTCACCTCCGTGGAGTTTTGAACCTATGACCTAGGCGATAAGTACATTGTTCTTGCAACATCCACTACCATTGAGCAATGGCCCAATGGTAGTGGATGTTGCAAGAACAATGTACTTATCCCCTAGGTCATGGGTTCAAAACTCCACGAAAGCGAAATAAAATCTAGGGGGGGGGGGGTAACAGTACCTTTGAGTGAACACCAAAGTGCCCTGAGGGGGGGTTCTGGGGGCCTAGTGAGGGGTCGTCATAATCCAATTATGCAACAACCATAAATAGAATAAAAAAAATTAAATAAATATATCAAATTACTACTTATAGACTAAATTGATTGGTGACGTTCTCCTGGTT
>JAJIYU010007795.1:0-18736 GCA_030144865.1 Tinospora cordifolia | reverse complement strand
GCACCCAAAATTTCTTAAAATCTTTGAAATTAATTTATTCAACTTATTTTATTTATTTTTCTCAAACTTATTTATCTTTAATTATTTGACAAAATTTTGGGGTATTACATCAGCCAACATAAACAAGGCAAGTAGTACGGAGGCAACCTTTCACTTGATATTAGTGTGGGTAGCTTGGGCACAAGAGATTGGAATGTCCTACCTTATCAACCAGTCAGATGGTCCAGTAGGGATATAGAGAGAGAGCACAGGCAATCACTCGACCTAATCCAGAGGCTACCAGGACTTTGGTAGAAGGTGTCGTCTCTATTTTTTATTCCACTTTATATGTGTTGTTGATGTTGGCTCTACTTTATCATTTATATCTGGACCTGCTGTTGATAGATTAAAAATTAAACTAGGTAGGGAATCCACTTGGCTTGTGTTAAGTACTACCACAAGGGAACGTATTTGCCCCATTATGATTTGTGAGCAATGAGTGATACGTGTTAATGACCTAGAGACAGTGGTAGATTTGTGGGTATTAGAATTTTTGGAGTTTGATGCCATTCGAGGCATAGATTGGCTAATTGCTTATCACGCTTATGTTGATTGTTATGCTAATCATGTAGCATTTCAAATTTTGAAATGGATCTGTAGTGGTGTTCCAGGGTAGCAGTTTAGATAAACTTGACACTCAAGGCAGTTTAGCGACACCAGAGGAGATGTGTGCCTCAATGAGTGTGGTTGCCGCAAATACTGGTGAACCTTCCAAATCGAAACTTGAGGATATTGCTGGGGTATGTGAGTTCCCTGAAGTATTCCCTGATGATCTATCGACTTGCCTCCTAAGCGAGAAATCAATTTTTTCATTGAGTTGGTCTCTGGGACTAAACTAATTTCAATAGTTCCTTACTGTATGGCACCTAAGGAGTTACAAGAGTTGAAGGTTTAGCTAGAAGAATTACTAAACAAGTGTTTTATTAGACCTAGCAGATCACCATAGGGAGCTCCTGTGTTGTTTATAAGAAAAAAAGATGGGAGTCTTCACTTGTGTATCGACTATAGACAGTTGAATAGGGTGATTATAAAGAATAAATATCGTCTTCTTTGGATTGATGATCTTTTTGATCAGTTGAAGGGTGTTGGAGTATTTCGAAGGTTGATTTGCATTTGGGGTACCATCAGCTACATGTTAGGGAAGATGATATATCAAAGACAACTTTTTGGACTCATTACGGGCATTATGAGTTCCTAGTTATGTCATTTGCCGTAACAAATGCCCTAGAGATGTTCATGGATTTGATGCAGTGGGTGTTCAGGCCTTATCTTGATCACTTTGTGATAATAGTTATTGATAACATTTTGATCTACTCAAGGTTCAGAGATGAGCATGCAGAACATCTTAGAGTAGTCTTAAACAAACTCTGAAGGAATATCGCTTCTATTCAAAACTGAATAAGTGTGACTTGTGGTTAATAAAGGTCAAGCTTATAGGTCATGTGCTTAGAGCTAGGGTATCTCTGTTGATTTAGCCAAGGTTGAAGCAATTGTTGATTGGCCAAGACATACCACAGTGACTAAGATTCGTAGTTTTCTAGACTTAGCAAGTTACTATCAGATATCTGTACTGAATTTCTCCCTCATTGTAGCATCGATGAGTAAGCTAACCCAGAAGAATGTAACTTTTGTATAAAACTATAACTGTGAGCATGCCTTTCTTGAGCTTAAACAAAAGTTGACGGTTGTGCCAGTTCTTATTTTGCGAGAACTGGGTCAAGAGTCAGTAATTTATACTAATGCATCAAGATTAGGCCTTAGTTGCATGTTGATGCAAAATGACAAGGTTATAACCTATGCTTCCAAAAAATTAAAAGTTCATGAGAAGAACTACCTTGTTTATGATTTAGAACTAGCAGCTATTGTTTTTGCACTCAAGATTTGGTAGCAATATCTTTATGGTGAACTATTCACATTGTATTCAGATCACAAGAGCCTCAAGTATTTGTTGTCTCTAAAAGATCTTAACATAAGGCAAAAGAGGTGGATGGAATTGTTGAAGATTATGATTTTAGTATTGAATACCATCCTAGAAAGCTAATGTTGTGGCTGATGCACTTAGTCGGAAATGAATCGAGACTGCCTATAAGGCTAGTCATATGTCTCAGAAGTGGAGGATGATTGATTTTGTGACAACGATGAGTATCCACGAGACTTTGACTGAGACCAGAGTTAGTGCACAGATGAGAGCCCAGACAATTCTTTTAGCTAAGATCATAAAGGTGCAGCCTCATGATGTTGACTATATGATGTTCTAAGAGTGGATGGATGACACTTCTCGTGTGGAGTAGTCGATTGACAATGATGGTACACTGAGGTTTACGGGACAATTGTGGGTACCAGATGACCCTCGCCTGAGATAGGGAGTGCTAGCAGAGTTCCACCATTCGAGGTATACCATTCATCTAGGCACCAATAAGATGTATCAAGATGTTTGACGTACCTATTGGTGGTCAGGGATGAAACAAGACATAGCAACCTTCATGCAAAGATGTGATACTTGCTAGCGAGTTAAAGCTAAGCACCAAAGACTCAATGGTTTACTACAGCCCTTAGCTATTCCTGAGCAAAAAAGGGAGAACATTACCATGGACTTTGTGATGGGGTTACCCCAAACTCAGCAAAGACATAATACTATTTGGGTCATTGTGGACAGACTGACTAACTCTACTCATTTCCATTTTATTCATACTAGAGATTTGATTGAGAGACTGAATCGATTGTATAGCGGTGAAATCGTGAGATTACATGGGGCCCCAGTGTTTGTTGTGCCAGATAGAGATGTTTAGTCTACATCTCATTTTTGGCAAAGCTTGCAGAATCAATTGGGGACTAGAGTAGGCTTGAGCATAGCCTTCCATCCACAGACTAATGGTCAGTCTAAAAGAATGATCCAAGTTTTGGAGGACATGCTCCATGCATGTGTTCTTGATTTTGGGGGTAACTAGGTGGATCACTTGGCATTATGTGAATTTGCTTGTAATAACAGCTACCAATGGAGTATTGGTACGACACCATTTGAGGCATTTTATGGAAAACCATGCAGATCTCCTACTTGTTGGGTTGAGACTAGGGACAAAGCTATTTTGGACCCTACTTTTGTACAAGAACAAAATGAGAAAATTTAGCAGATCCATCAAAACATGAAGGCAACTCATGATTAATAGAATAGTTATGCAAATACATACGATAAGGCTCTGGTAGCTATTATTGATTGAGTCGTGAGGAAATTGCGCAACAAGGAGATACCAATGGTACGTGTATGTTGACAGTTTCATGATGTTGAGCAAGACATATGGGAGTGAGAAGATTATATGACGAGTCACTTCCTTGAAGTTATGAGAGTTGTTCCTCGATCTCTTCTTATCCTAGTAGATTTTGAAGTCGAAATTTCTTTTAAGAGGGAGAGACTATAATGACCTGTATTTTTTGGCCATCGAATCGACGGGTTCGACATGTATTTTCGTATATGAGTTGATAAATTTTGAATGAAAATACATGATTTTATGACATTTATGTAATTTTTTAAATTATAAATGAAAAATATGCAAAATATAAGAAAATTATGGGAAATAAGAAAAGTAATTAGAAAATCAAAATTTATTTGTTGAAATTGGTTGTAACACATGTAACCATATACTATTGTGTGTACATATAGAATATGTTAATTGGGTAGTAAATGCATGGTATTTGATTTGATTTTATTTTTTTTGGAAGACATAAGATTGATTAAATTTAAAAAAAAAGATTATTTGAGAAAAAGAAAAGTGTGAAAATGTTGATCATTGGTGTGACATTGTTAGTGTTATGGCTATAAAAGAAAAATAACACATTAAGTGTTGTTATGATAAAAATGGCTTAGTGGCATAAATAAATTGATGAAGAGGATGTCCATTAATCGTGCTATATGTAACACATGAATATATCTAAATATGATAGGCTGAGATGATCATGAACCATAGTGAAGTCAAATGGGTTTATATGGGTCCAACTCAAGTGAAAAAAAAAAGAAAAAAAAAAGAAGAAGAAGAAGACAAAAAATAAAATAAAATTTGTGTTTCTCTTAGGGCCAATGAATGGGCTATGAATGGATCACAAACATGGTATCTATGTTGAATCTTTGAGGTGATGTAAGTGATGAGTGGGACCATTGAACGTTTGCTAAGTGGCAAGAATGTCATGTCAACTAGCAAGCATGCATGTTTATTTAAGGAACAACTTAGTGGATGAACACTCCACTTCATCAACTTCTTCCTCATGTTTTCTTTTTTACTTTTCCAGCAACTTTCTTTTTCACCAACCTAGACTTCATTAGAGAACTATTTTGAGCTTGAAAATAAGCTACACAAGTGAAAATTAGAAGCTAAGCTAAGAGGGAAAATTAATCTACACTCCAAGGAGAATCACATACCTCTCAAGCATGATGCTTTGAAGTGATGACTTGTTCATGGTAGTTGGGTGCATATTCGAGCTTGGAATTCATATGTGAGGTAACTAATCATTCTTAAGAGCTTTTTGGAGTTGAATTCATGAAATTATAAGTGGGTGATGAGAAATGGAATGATTTTCTTCTCTTTGTTTTTGGATTAGAGGTGTGCTTATAAATCCTACTTTCTATGAAATTTCTTGGGGGTTTTATGATCATTAGAGCATCCTTGCAGATCCTAAGTACGAATTCATTATTTAAGCATGTTGGATTGTAAGTTTATATTGCTGGAAAATTGGGTTAACTTGCATAGTGTTCATGGTGGTTTGCTAATATAGTTGTGTATGATTAAGCAAGTAAATTAGCCATGTTAACATATTTCTAGGAAGGATTTCCTTACTATATTTAACATTTTAGAAAATTGATTAAGTTGCTCACATGTTCTAAAGGTTAGATTATGTTTTGGTGAGCAATTTGGATGTGCCATAGTTAGTAGATTGCTTGAAGAAATATGACTATTTTTGTGACACCTCGGCCCCCAATTCCCGCGAGTTCCCTCAGGCCGCACTCGGAGAAGGCACGCCAGCTCGGCTGGGGAAGCCGCTGCCATATATTTTGCCGAGAGTCAGAGTGCTACTAAATTCAATCTCACTCTATCTCTTTTTTTCTATATCTTTCAATCTTTCAAGTAATAATAAAATTAAATTTTTAAGTAAATAAAATGATCAATAAAATTTCAACTAAAATGAGAAGCATCAAGTTCAAATTTATCAATTTAAAAATCTCTACAATAAATACAAAACCCTTTATCACATATAAAAGATCAATCTAAAAAGAAAGGGGAATAGGCCCTGTTCAATTAAGTACAAAATAAAATGCGCAAAAAAACAATAACGACCTCCCCAGTGAGGTTTCACCAAAAAGTCAAAGTCACTTAGAGATAGTCAACTCGTACTGTGTCAACTGTCACTTGAAATAAAAAAGTGGGGTGAGTTCGAGAGCCCAGTAGATCATACAACACATCACTAGCATTATTCAGACCAAAATACAAAACATGCAAACACTTTCATTACATTAGGGCGTTTTAAAGACTTCATTATTTTTCGTTGCAATTAAGACCAAAAGGTTTATGGCCTTGGTGTCCCCCTCATGGTCCGGGAGTAAATCTGGAGGTATCGCCGGAGGGTTGGTTACCTTTCGGGACCCTGGCGGGGGCGTAAGGTCCAAAGTGACACCCAGCTCGTAACCAGTCTAATTGAAGACACCCACGATGACACCCTAAGGCTGGTCACTGCGCCGATACATGGTTTTGTCTTAATTTAATCTTCTTTAGTTTAATAATTACATTGCAAATCACACATCATAAGTAATACATCAAAATGCATGTCAATCATTCATGCTAACATTTAAAAGATTCAATCATAGCATGAACTACTTCATTTTATTTAAGCATGCGAGTGTGAAAATTTTCAAACAATCATCATGTTATTTCGGCATCCAATCAAACATTCCAATCAATAGTCACTCAAGAATAAATCCTACCATGCTCCTAAATGCGTAATTAAAATAAGCAATCATCATGTTTAGGATTTAAAATCCAAATAATAATAGGAGTATAATAATCAACCCACCTTAATTTTCTAGAGTCGTTTGCGCCTCCACGCCACCCCAATATTCTTGATCTGAAATAAAAATCAAGGTAATTAATTAATTTGTTTTCAAGTTCCTCCTATTCACCCAAAAATCTCTATTTCTTCTTTAATTTAGATGAACTAAATTTCAATGCTTTAAAATCCTTTAAAATTTCCTTTAACTCTCAAATAAATATTTTCTACTTCAATAGGATAGTTCTAATATTTAATATTTGCATCAAGACTCCAATCATATTTCTTTTTTTTTTATCAAAATCATCCATTCGTATTAAAAGTAACTCCATTACAAACAAAATAAGATTTCCAAATCTAAAATCTGAGCTACAATCTAGAAATATTATATCTCACCTAAAAATATTTCTACCTTCAAATCTTATCCTTTGTGCTTATTTTCAAGAAATAACTTATTTTCATTATAATCAACTCAGGGGTTTAAGATTGATAGGATTATATTTCTCTCAAAAATATCAAAGTAAAGATTTCCAGCTCTTAACCTATTAATCTGAAAATATAAATCAAGATCAACTAATAAATTTTCAAAAGTAATTCATTCATATTTAGTTAATTTAATTTCTATTAAAATAAGGTTTTCGGATCTATAAATCTAAATTACACCCTAAATCACTAATTATTTTATAAGAAAGTTCTAAGCCAACCTCCTTCAATTTTAAATAAATTAATTTCACCCTTAAAACTTTCTAAAAAATTTTCTTAACTCCTAAATAAATAATTTCTCTTAACTAAAACCATGCTAATGTTTCACATTCGCATAAAACTCCAAATAAATTTAATTTTCGATCTCCAAACCTCTGCAACCCCCAGAGCTTCGATATCAATTTTTTTTTTAAAACATCCATCCCAAAAATCCACATAGATCAAAAACAATAGTTCTAGCAAAATTATTGAAGAAGGCTTCCAATTTCATATTTTTCCTTTTTAACTACTAAAGGTTTAAGTTTTTTCTAAACTTCATTTCGCGCATCAAAAATCAAAGAAATAATAAATTTCTAGCTATCAAAAATTTAGAAATCTAAACATACACATTCAGTCCATAAAGACAAACTATGAACATCGAAATGTAAGAATATCGAAATCAAAATTATACCTCTATTAGGTTTTTCCCTGCACTCGAATCGCAGAATTTTCAGCTCTAGAATTTCTTCGTTTTGATCCAAATGCTGCAGCAACAATCTTGACACAGCAGCAACAAAGACGATGGACAGCAATGAGGACGCACAACTAACTGGATTTTTCTTCTTCTTCTTCACAAATCACGCACCAGCAACTATGTTTTTTCTTCTTCACGGACCAGCTGCAACATTCCCCTTCTTCAGTCCATCTTCTTCTTCTTCACGAACAGGACATAGCAGCAACGCACCAGCTACTGTGTTTCTTCTTCAAGCGAGATGCAACACGGATAGCACCTCTTTGCAGACAGCACGGATAGCAGTTGGTTGTTCTTTGCAGATCGAACACAACAACTGTTGTTTCCCTTTCGTTCGTCATTCTTCTAAATACGACAGCCACACCCTATGCACAACCTTCTTCTTCATGGACGGACGAATAGTAGCTGCAGAAATGGCGACGTTGAGTTGTAACGACTATTGTTGGGTGAGGCACGAACTAGATCTGACGAGATCAAAGTGAAACGATGTTTTTTTGTTGCAGATCCAATGTGATTTGGAACAAGATGGTGGCTGGTTTGCAGATTTGGCATGCTACAAACTAGATCCATCGATGGCGAACCAGATCCGGCGTGATTTGAGCTTGCAACAGTGGTTTTACCAGTGACAATGGTAGATCCGGTGATGTTTGGGAAACAGGATGGCAGCCGAGGGTCTTCTTCTTCTTCGTTCGTGTGATGCAATTGAAATGCTGCTCTTTGATTCGTCTTCTTCGTGCACCACAGCTGCAACTCCTCTATTCTTCTTTGTGCAATGCAAAACGCAGTAGCAGCGTTCTTCAAGTCCAGATCGCCGCAGTCAGCTACAACACCCAATCTCCTTTCCTTCATTTGGCAGCAACCACAACTTCAGATCAGAAAAACAAACCTTCAAATCTACAATTTCTTCCAAACACGATGGGACCAATAGCACAGAGATGCCAGATTGGACCAAAAATTTTTGGTTTTTCGTTCTTCGATTCACATCGAAAGTGCTCCAAATCCAAAAGAGAAGAAGACGATGTGCGTCTTCTTCTTCCCCCTCTTTTTTTTTGGTTCTTGCTGTAAAATTTGAATGAAGATGACAATGAGCTCTTTTTTTTGTGTGCTTTGTTTGTGTGTGCCCAAAACATGAAGAGCTTCCCTTTATATATATTTATATATATTGAATATATAACATTTTTATTTCATTTACTTAGTTGATAAATTTATATATTTTTAATTTCATTGTGATGTGCTAGCGTTACAAAAATTTGGGTTATTACAGTTTTTAAATCATGTTTTCAATATATTATCCATGAATTAAACAAATAACTAAGGGTATCCAAATGCTTTGAAATTTGGGGTGTAGTCTGTTGGGATAGTCTAGATTGTCCAAAAAAATCGATGTCCTAAAAAATAAAGGTTTGGTAGGGAAAATGTTTAAAATTGTCATGGATTGTTCTATTCTCAACAGATTCAGATAGGGCATGTTCATGCAAGTCAAAACCTTGTCAAACGAACTCAGAATTGCACAAAAGAAAATTTCATGGATTTTTTTATAACCCTAGTTTATATCTGGAGATTTTGGTGAGAAATGAGTAAACAAAAAAATAACAAGAAAATCAAGAAATATGTCACGCAGATAGGTGTGCAACCTGAAAAATTGGTTAAGTGTTTATAATAGGGGCTAGAGTGATCTTAAGGGTTAACTTGCACTCTTTAACAAGACTTTGACTAGTTTTACTTGGTTGACCATCACAGTTAGCATTGTCTAGAGTTGGCTATGTTTGACTAAAGTTGACTAAGTTTGACCAAGTTAGACTAAATTAGTTCAAGTTAACCGCGTGACTTACAATCGATTGAATGAACCAAGTTATCAAGGGTTGGCCATGTTAACTCGAATGGTACAAGTTTGATGAAGTCAACCCCATTCATTGACCTATTGGTTATAGGAAAAAAATTAAGCTAAGTCTTAGTATGAAAACTAAGTAAACACGTGATTTACATATGACTCGATATTGAGGTGACGCAAACGACGTCGAGGAGATAGTCGAAGGCCAAGTTAGTCTATGAGTAGTAATTTGATTTATGTACTTAACTTTTTATTTAACTTATGGATGTTGCATAATTAATTGTTACATGTATTGCATATTGCATTGAAATAGAAGTACGGATCTTCAAATGTGCTGACCTAGCCTAAGGAAGAGAGGTTTCAAGGTGCGGGCATGGAATCATGATAGTCCAAAAATAAGAGTAGTATGATGGTAAGCTCTATTGATATAATTAGAGTGGTGCACAACACACTCTACTAGTTCGTGTGTGGCCACTGTACCACCTAGTTGGAGGGCAACGATCATTGATGATACAATAGTATGGCATGGACGATGATCACATCCATCTAAAAATGGCAATATGACCAAAGGATCCTTAAACTAAAAGAAGGGTGTCGAGTTTAGGTACTGGACCCTTGGAACATGGCATACTTCATGACATACTAGGTCATTGCATTTTTATGTGTTGATGATTGTGTGTGCTATTCATTGTTGCATTTTTAAATGAATAATTATGATTTTGTTGCATTGCATGTAGAATGCTAGACTTAAGTAGATATATCTTCCTGCTACACACTGGTCTCACGTGGATATTGTGCTCACTACTCTTAACATTTTATGTTCGTCCGGTGTGGATAAAGGGAAAGCCATGTTGATCGCATGATTTTTCTAGCATAGTCCACAGTAGGTTATTTTGTTGCTTTTGTTATTTTGGTATTTTAAATCAATATGTACAAGTTTTCAAAAATGTAAAGTTGAACTAGACTCTGTTAATATTAATAATGGTAAAGACTTTCGTTGTTGTTACATTAATCTGCTTACCTTTTTATTGTTGCACTTTGAGTACTATAAATAACTTGATGGTGAGGCTTAACAATAGTTAGCGAGTTTGACTGGAAAGTAGACTCGACTAATTATTGTGCCAATTAAGCAACCTGTAAGTGGTTTTAAAAGGGGTCCCACGAAGAAGAAGAAGCAATATAGCAGTATTAGTGTCAATCAGATGTTGTTGTTCCATCGTCACCGCTACAACCACAAAACCATCAACGCTACAACCACAAAACCATCAACGCCTTCTTCTTCTTCATATAGAGTAGTTCCAGCAAGTAGTGCAGTTCCTACGGTGGATCTGAGATTACTATAACACCTTTGTTTTCTTCATCTGCGGTGGATCAACACCACTGCAAGTTCTGGCGAGCAAAGCAATTCCAACAGTGGATCTCTTTGTGCTACAGAATTATTACCACCGCTGATCGAAGAAGAAGTTGCAGAAGCCATCAAGCAAAAGCAAGTCATTTTGTGTTTTTTAGCGATCGGAGCAGTTCCAGTAGTGGATCTCTCCGTGCTACAGAATCATCGCCGCCACCTATCAAAGAAGAAGTCGTAGAAGCAAGTCATTCTAGGTTCTTTAGGGCATCGTCTTCTTCTTCCAAACACAGTTGCCGAAGATCATTGACCCCTCATTGTTGTTACTGCTACTCATTGTTGAACCCCCATTTGGTGCTACTATCATTGTTGGAGATCACCACTTTCTTCACTGGTAGAGATCATTGAACCCCCATTTGTTGTTGCAGTTATTGGATCTCTCTGTGTTGTAGAATCATTGCCACCGTTAATAAAAGAAGCAGTTGCAGAAGCTGTTTGTCATCGCAATTGCTCACCGTCGCAACTACTCACCATCACAGTTGCTCACCGTCGTAGCTACTAGCTAGACTTCTGTTGTTGCTCTTTGTTGATCACCACTGCTCCATCTACAGAGATGTTCACCGGAAAAATGAGACGCTGGGTTTTTTTTTTAAATCTTCTATTTGTTAATACTGCAGAGATGTTCACCGGAAAAACTGTTGTATACCAATGGTTCTTGGGATATTTGAAGATTATATATTATTGTATACCATTTTTGAAGATTATATACATTATATCCCATTTTATATCAATGGTATACCGATGTTATACCATCGTTATAGGTTTAGTATACCTAATTTTTATTGTATACCAATAATATGTCAATGTTATAGTGACATTATATCAATATATATATTCAGTATATTTAATTTGTTTCATTGTATACCAATAGTATACTAAAGTTACACCAATATATGCATTCAGTATACTTAATTTTTTTTGTTATATACCAATAATATATAGACATTATACTATTTATTGTAGAATGGTGTACAGCTTATTATATACTAATAATATACTGATGTTATACTAATAATATATGTTCAGTATACCTAATTTCAGTTTTCATAAAAATTCTGCTCAAAAATAAATTTTGATAATTTTGCTATTAAGTTTCTCATTTTTATAAAAAAAAATAAAAATAATGACATTTATATAATTATTTTTATTTTTTTTTGTATAAAAATATATTTTTTTCTTTTAATTTATAGATGGTAGGGCCCTTAGGGATGGACAGCTGTGTTCCTTTGCCGCGTTTGTCATGCCCATACAACCACATCGGCCTCCATGCAGAAAACTATGGGCTACAGAGGTATGGAGTTGCGTTTCCATGGCCATGCCTTAGTTTTTATGGTGCACGGTTGTGGTTATAGCCTTTTTTTTTTTTTTTTTTTCTCCTGGGTTGTTACATTTGCCTCTAATAGGAATTGGACAAATTGTAGTTTAATTTGAGCACCACTTGGTAACTTCATTCACACTCTTGGAACAACTTAAAAAAGGGTATTATATAAAAGATTTTTAGATTATGTTTAACATATAATTTAGGGACAATTCCTTTATCTAAAAATATAAAATTATGAAAAATTTGGTTGGTACAAAAAATTTGAAAAACAATTTTTTGATGAAAACAGATTAATCGCTTCAGAAAATAATAAAATATGGCTTGTAAAGATTTTTATTTTTCAATTATATATATATTTGAAAAGCAAACCAACCTAACGTTTTATTTTGACGACAAGAATTAGTAAGAAATTTTTTTTAAATAAGAGATATAAGATTGACAAATCACTTTCATTTTGAAGAATTTTTCCATTCAAAGTTCAAACTACTAATTGAGTTTAAAGCCAGCTCGCAAATGTATAATATTAAATGAAAAATATTGAAGGTTAATATATTGATCAATCTAGATGAAACATATCTTTGTAGGATGTTTATCATTTTTAATTTTATGAACATAATATTTTTATAAGAAGAAAGTGGACCTTTAAAGTTTAAAACAATAAATGAGCATGCTATCACCTCTTTGTTTGGTTCTTCATTCATATAGAATTTTAGGCAATTTCTTAACAAAGTTGGACTCTTTAAGGTTTTGGAAGCTACCCGCCACTTTCTCATATATATCTTTGATCTTGCTTATTGAAAAGGATTAACGCTCTAGAAATGTTATTTATCCATTCACTCGATAAATAAATAAATATTTTAACATGAAGAATAAATGATTCAAATGGTATAACTTATAAATATTATAGTTACATTTTAAAAAAAATTAAATAGATAAACAAATAATCCTTGCCTCGACCAATATAAACTAATAATAAAACCCATTTTATATGTGTATCTTGTCTTGAACTCAGTCTTTTTATTTCCTAACCATCATTCCCGGCCCTCATGTTAAAGTGCTATGGTAATTAGTTTCCTTTCAACCTAATTTTAGTAAACATTCCCTATGAATCTGCAAATGGAAAGTTGGTAACATCAAGCTCCAATTCAAACTTTTACTGGGTCTCTCTTGCAACATCTAAGAGATGTAAATTTCGTAACAAGAAAAAACACGTGTATAGTCAATTTAAACCGTTTTGATTTGCATCGATCCTTCATTTCTCTCTCTCTCTCGCTCTCTCTCGTACAAAACACAAACACAATTCTCTCGTTTACAGTACCTTTTTGTGTTCTCTTTTCTCGCTCCTTCATTATTGCCTATTTGGACGCAATCTTTGTAATCAATACCCTTTTTCAAATTCCTATACCACCTCCGTCTCCTTAGCCTCTGCGCTCAGAAGATGACCGTCAAGGGCGGCACCAGCCAGGCTTGCGCTTCGTGCAAGTACCAGAGAAGGAAATGCTCCTCCAATTGCCTCTTAGCCCCCTACTTCCCTCCTGACAACCCCAAGAGGTTTCAGAACGCTCACAAGCTCTTTGGTGTTAGCAACATCTCCAAGTTGCTTAATGACCTTAAACACGACCCTACATTGCAAGCCCATGCAATGGAGTCCATCATTTACCACTCCAACATTCGTGACGCTTTCCCCGTTCATGGGTGCTATGGCATAATTTGCGAGCTTAAGCACAAGATCAATCAGACATTATTGGAACTTCAAGTCGTCAACGCACAACTAGAAATTTGTAGACAGCAATTCGCTTCCTTCAATATTAGTCCTGTGTCAGGGTCGCCACAAGAGTTCACGACGTGCAATTTCAATGAAATTAAGAACGAAGATTGCGTCCACTCCAAGGATAATATCATTGATAATTCTTGCTGGGGGGTACAACAATTTTGTGATAACTTTGTAGATGGTGATGCGGATCATGCAATTCATCAAGCTCAATTGGTTACTGCACAAAGACTTGTTTTTCAAGGTCAGCAAACAGAAACATTATTAATGGAGGAAGCCCCTCAAGAAGATCAGTATGATGATCAAATGCATCCCTTCTTTGAGACAATTGGTGATAGTCAGTATTGTGTTAGTAACAAGGAAGTCTATGAATCCAGGTATAATTTTAACACAGTGGTAAAAAAAAAAAAAAAATTAGAATATAAATGGTCAGTATCAAAATTAGAAATCAATCAAGCAACTGTACGATTATTAATTTCACTTGAATGAATTTGCAGCTGTGAACCATCTTTGAAAGATAAAAAGCTAGCAGTGGAGGGAGCTATTTCAGAGAATGATCTTAAGAGTGCAGCCGCATGTTTTAGTTTGACTAGTGTAAGTTGATCAACACAGGCTAATGAAGTGGATTTTCATATAGCAAAATAATCCGATAAATCACACTTCCTCTCTGCATTAAATTTTGATTTCAGAAGTTGTTATGACTTTTGTCTTCCTTTACAACTTTTTTTTCTTTTTTTTTTCTTTTTTTTTCTTTTTGTGATTTAGTCCTAGAAACAATATCAACTCAATTTTTTATTTTTTTTAATAATAGCTTCCATTAAGATTTTCATTACCTCTCTATTTCTTCGTGAGGTACAGCATTCTAAATTGTAGTTGCAATTTTGATATAATTACATCGTCAAGAATCATTGAATATATATATATATATATATATATATAGTGAATGTAATTGTAAACTTTAGAGTTTTTCATTCCTCAAAATTATAATTCAAGGTAGAAAGGAGTTCCAAATTTAAAAATAAGTCCCTGAGTACATTATTATCATTTTCGACAAAGTATTTTATTTAACAAAACATATTCTGTTTTGTAAAACGCTTCTTTACGAAAAAAAAAAAAAAAAAAAAAGATAGATGTTCTTCTAATTTTTTGTGAAGCCCCCAATATCATGTTCAATAGATTACAAGTCTTGCCACATCTTAATATAATTTATTAATATCCATTGTTATTAATTTTAATTTAATTTATTTTTGTTGTTGGTTATTTATAAATTTGTCAATTGTAAGTGAACTTTGTATTTATACTGAATTTTATTTTTAAAATAACGTACATAATCTTAAAATAATAATATAAAAATTGAGGTATTACAACACATTTATCTATTTTAATAAAATACATAATTTAATTAATGTACGTTATTTTCAATAAAATAAAAATCTTATTACTCATTACCGCAGTAAATGAATATTCTTCTTTCACATATTAATAATAAATATTATTCATAAGTACAGATTTTCAATGTGAGCCAAAATAGTTGTTATTATTGTCAACCTAATATTTTGTATATATTTGAAAAAATAAAATAAAATAATCAATTAGAAGGCATGTTTCATCAAAATAAATTATATGCAAATAAGTTTCTATTCGTAAAAGATAAAATAATTTTATAATGTCACAAAAGTACTATCAACTATTGCTATTATTGCTAAAATTAAAAAAAAAAATATTAATTAATATACCAATTAAAAACTCTAGTTAATAACTATATTATAAATTCATCTTAGATAGTTGACAGGTATTTTAAAAAAATAAATAAACAAAAATGTTATAATCTGAATAAAAATAAGCAAATAAACATTTATTAATTTTAATTGATGATATTTGCACATGGAAGTCCTTCGATTTTAAGAATGCAACATCACGTTTGAGTTTGACTTGTGTAAGTTAATTGATACAGGTTAATGAATAAAGGAAGCTTTACTCTTTAAAGAAAGCTTCATCTAGCAAAATAATTTACATTTAATTTTGCTTTCAAAATTACTCCAATCTCAATCTCCTTTTGATATATATATATATATTTTTTTATTGTTCTAGTCTGAAGAAAATTGTTTTCAACTCAATTTTTTCTTGAAATACTCACTTTTTAAGATTTTCAAGACCCGCTCTTTCGCTTCATCACACCCATCATAAAAATACTAAAAGAAAGAGAGTTTTTTTTTCTTTTTTTGTCTCCAAAATATGTGATAAATGGAAAAATACAAAAATGAAAAAAAATCAATGGTTGGGAGGAACATTAACAAGTGTTCGTAAAACAAAGAAGTTCATGAACTCATTATTGATGGAGAAGGTTTGATAGGCAAATGTTGGTATTTGTAAAGAGGCATGCTAAATTGACTATAGTTGTAATTTTTTCTTAATTACGTCATTCACAATCATTTAATAAATAAATTCATACCTTGAGATATATTTGTTTGTATTTGTTTCATTAACCACAAATCTCATAAATCATGACATGTAAAATGCATGGCAAGTAGTATGCCAGACAAATGACTTAAAGAAGTTTCATAATTTTTGTGATGCATATATCTAGTTATCATTTGTTTCTATTGGTGTCCATAAGTTTGTAATGTGTAGCTTTATATGTTCAATGTCCATAAAAAAAATATTATTAAGATTAACAAACTATATTTAAGACGATGGTTCGAACGAACATCATTAATGGGTCTGCTCCCCTAAATTTTCTTAACAAGTAGTACCTAGGCTTTTTAAGTTGTATACGAGGAGTTTGAATTATTTTGGATAGAAATCACTGGAGACAAATTCATATAAAGATGTTCAACAATAATGTTTGAAACTTGTGCTCGTATTATAGTAAATGCGTTTTGAGTAAAGTGTAATGAGTGTATATGAAAGATTTATTGGGTTTTCAAGCTAATCACAATTATATTTTTCATATCTATGGGAACTCTTTAAAATAAAGTCACAAGTTGTATATTTATCTTAGAATTGCCAGTAAAATTTTTATGAAAATTGTAATAGTTGCTAAAACTTTTATAGCGTTATGATAACTTTAAAATTGTTTATTACTTTACAAAAGAAAAACGTTTATTCGAAAATATGAGCATGGTTTATTTTGATGAAAATCATGCCTTTATATTTGTTTTTCAGTGAAATATTTTCACATATTATGTACACATTAGATAACCAACAGCAAAAGTTATTTTGGCTTGAAAATATATGAGTACCTATTTAACTCAACTCATGGTTATACATGATGAGATTCTCATTATTATTTAAAAAATATGATGTGTTAATTTTATTATAATTTTCAATTAAAGTTGAAGGATATATTTGTAATGCTTTGTTTTTAATACAACTTTTCTCAAATGATTTGCATTATTATTTTGTAAAAGTAAAGTGAATCTTCTTGCCCAGCACCTAGTGCCAGAAGCCCAAACCACGGGGTGCTATACGTAGCAATGCTGCCAGCACGCCCTCTAAGTTTACTTCTAGCCATTAACGGCTCTTTGAGACAAAAGCACTGGAAATTTATTAATTTCTTTCTCAAATAACCAAATATTTATTTAGGAGATGCTAAAATGAGCATTACTAAAAATACAATTATAACAATCAATTTAATATTTATTTTCTATTTCATTTGATTTACCAGCGTGAAAATTAGAGCCGCGTGAGATTCAAATCACAGCAAAACATACCCGAGTGCCTTCGTTACTAAATTATATTAAAATAGTCAAACGCATTACAATCAACAATAAAGACCAAGTTTTGAGGAAAAAGATGTGGGCTAAAACTTGGGAGGCTGAGCACTCAAAACTAACGGTGAGTTTTGTGAATAAAAAATTTGTCTTAAAAAATATTACTTAAAAGAAAAAGAATCTCCTAAGGATTGTTTGATTGAATATAAAAAAAATTAACAAAAGTCAATTATAAACAGTTATTTTATAAATTAATATACAAAAAATTTTCTCATAAAAAAAATTATTTTTCCACCTTCCAAGCTGAAAATATTTTGATAAAAAAGTTCGTTGAACCGAAAAAATATTTTAAAATTTGTTTTATTGTTTTTATCAACCAAATATATTAAAATATAATTTTTTTAAAAAATTATTTTTTAAAAAAAAAAGTTTAATTTTTTTTTATCAACTAAACACAATCTAAAATAAATGAGAACCACTTTATAATTTTTTTTTTCTCCCCTACAAGAAGTGGAACTGATGCCAACCAACAAAGCTTACTTGTGGTTGGCAATTCGAGGAACGCTCTAAATTCCTGAATTTTAACCATTTTGAACCCTGACCTTACCTATGGAGAACATGCCATCTACACAAGGAACGAACCTTACCAATTTCTCTTTAACTTGTGCTCAGTCACTATATGCTACAACAATATTTCATCCATTTGATACTAATTAAACATAGACAAAAGCAGATATGGAAAATAAATATGCAGTCACATGTATTTTAATTTTAAAGCACTTGCAATCCATTATATACAATTTTCACCATTTCAATTTGAAATAGTACAATTTTGATATATATATATATATATAGGGCCTGGTAATGTCGCTAAGTTAGTAATGCCTTAAGACATGTTTAACACTAGTAGAAAAAAATTACTTTAATTAACTATTGTACAGTTATTTCTCCAAATTATCAAGAAATGAAAACAAATAACAATACTTTCTGATTGTACATAAACATATAATTTTTCGATGGAAAACTCTGGTAATCAAAGAACATGTTGACAACGCAAAATCCGGCCCAGCTCTGTTGATGCTGATGTAAAAAAAGATCAATTACAAGGTAAAAACATTCGGTGTCACCCAGCACACGGAGTGGGTTACCCAAGTCTGTTCTTTATTTATGTACATATCAGTCGGAACATATATCCACACATACGTATTAATAGTCAAGACTGAAAACAAACAATAGAAAGGGTACAGGTACCAGATACGCCAACCACAAACCCTGGATATGCAAAAGCTCTGAGAATGTTAACCAGAGTCATCCTAGTAGCTCAAAAATATGAAGCCTCTAAAACACTGGCTTTCTTTGATGCATTGATAGCATCTGCTGCCCTGCCCGCCATGGAATAACCTCTTTCCTGGG